>VMDO01005207.1:0-16604 GCA_007922755.1 Pedetes capensis
GCATCATACTATTTGTCTTTCTGTGCCTGGCTTATTTCACTTAACATAATGACCTCTAGTTCCATGAGTGGTGTCATAAATGACAAGATTTCATCCTTTTTATGGCTGAGTAATATTCCACTGCCCTGACATCTGATCCTCCCTGATCTTGGAAGCTAAACAGGGTCTGCCTGATTAGTCCTTGGATAGAAGACCACCTGGGAATACCAGGTGCTATAACCTAGGGGGACGGACCTGGCAATCCGCTCCCAAAACAATCTGCCATTGAAAACCCTATGAGGGTTGCCATGAGTTGTACAAGACTCGCCAGCACCTAACAACAACAACAACAACAACAACATAACGGGATTGAAGGATTAAATACTGGGTATTCATTGATGAACAAGATTTGCCTTTTGACAGATAAACAGTCCAACAGGTGAACACAGTGCTACTGCATTGTACAAGTTCAGAGAACATCTTTCACATTGCATTCTTGGGCTGTGGTTCATTGGCATGTCCTTGCATCTCTTTCAGTTGGAAAGAGTTCAGAATCATCATCACCTATAAGATAATCCATATTCTTTAGTGTGTCAAACAAGGTCCTTCATCATAATCTGATCCTTTATCATCTGTTTTTGCTCCATTTCCAACCACTCCTCAGAATCCACTCTGTGTTCCTCCATTCATCTTAAGTTGTGTGTGTACCTGTTATTTTGTAGGAGCTTTTCCATTAGTACTTCTCCATATGGTAATTTCTCTGGTTGGATTGTTTATTCCTTTGTATTCCCACTTAACTGCTTGCTTGCTTGATGAACTCCATACCCTTTAGACTACCCTCCCCCCCACCCCTTGGCCCATTTTTCACTTTCTGTGTTTTAAGACAGGGTGTTGCTAAGTTATGCAGTTTGTCTATGGCCTTGAACTTGTGATCCTCCTGCCTCCACCTCCTGAGTTGCTGGGGTTAAAGGCATGGGCCCCTGTGCTTGGCTCTTTTAGGTCTTAATCGGGATAGTTCTTCTCTGCAATCTTTCTGTTCTTTGTCCTCTCCTTTTCTTTCTTATTCCTCTCTCTGCCTCTGTTGCCCACCATTTTGTTTGATATATATTTTCATACTTACCTGTCTAGCCTACTAAATTTGATTCTTTGAGGGCAGAAACTTAATTTTTGTAATCTCCAGTATTTAGCTCTGTAGTTGGCACATGTTAAGCAATAACATTCTCACAAGTAACTTTTTATGAAATCAGATGTGATAATAAACCATATCACTTCTTGCTTGAATGTTAAATCTATTATTTTGAAATATTAGGGTAGTTGGACAACATCCTCAATTTCCCTTTTTCTAATGAAGCAACACTTTGGAGTTGAATTTAAGGGAAAAACTTGAATAGAATAAAGGCACTGTTTTAAGTTCTTTTGTGAACATATTGGTGAGATCTTGTCTGTAGTAATGAAAAATCACTGTGTTCTCTTTCTCGCTTTCTTTCTTCCAGTACTGGGGGGTTGAACTGAGGTTCTTGTACATGCTACTCAAGTGCTCTATCACTGAGCTGCACCCCCATTCCCCCTTAAATTGTTTTTTAACTTTGACACAGAGTGTTGCTAATTTGTGCAGGCTACTTCTGATCTCCAACTTGGGATCCTCCTTCCTTAGCCACCCTAGTTGCTGGGATCACAGGCATGCAGTATAGCTTTTTGACTCCCAAATGGTAATCAGTATGATTACTGTACCACCATCTCCAGCTGTTTCTGCCACTAGTGCCCACTGCAGCCACTGTGCAGGAATGAACATAAAATGAGAACACATCGGGGAATTTGTCAGGAGGAGACTCCCAGTCTCTTCCACGAGCCAGCCTTTTTGAGTAGTAGAACTGCAATGCCCGCTCCTAATATTCTATACTTTTTTTCTTTCAGAAATAGGATCAATATAACAACATAGCCCAGACTAGTATATTGTGAACTGTTGTTGTTGTTGTTGTTAGGTGCTGTTGAGTCAGTATCCGACTCATAGCGACCCTCATAGGGTTTTCAATGGCTGAGTGCTTTGGGATTGCCTTGGGAGTGGATTGCCAGGCCCTTCTCCCATTTTTGTGGTGCTGGGAATTGAACTCCGGGCTTCAGAGACTGCAGCGCAGCGCTCTACCCACTGAGCTAAATCCCAGCCCTTGTGAACTGTAGTTTAGCAGAATTGTGGAAGGTAGAAAGAACATGTATAGGCCATCGTGGAAACATGGTCATTGTTTTCCTTATGAAAAAATGTACTTCAGCTACATTTTGTAGCAACAACTGGCTTAAATGAATTTTAGAAAATAGCCCCTTGAAAAAAGGTACTGTCTACATGTCATTCCTTAATTTGTTGGTAAGACTTTTTAATATAAAGTTATGTGATGCTTACCTTCCTAGAGAAGATGAAAAATGTTACTCTGTGGTAAATCAAGACTGTTTTTTCTTCCTGTTTTAAAAAAGAGAGTTTTGTATGAAAACTGAGTTGTTGTTGTTAGGAACTGTCAGGTTGGGTCTGATTCATAGAGACCCTCATAGGGTTTTCAATGGCTGATTGTTTCAGGGTTGTTTCAGGAGTGGACTGTCACATCCTCCTCTCATTTTTGCAGTGCTGGGGTTTGAACCCAGGTCCTCAGAAAGTGTGGAGCAGTGCTCTAGAAAGATGCCTGTATGTAAGTGTTTTGTAAACTACATATCTCTGGATAGATGTCAGTTGTTGTTATGGTGGGTGTGGTATCCAAATACTCCCCCCGCCCAGTGCTGAGGGTTTGGAATAAGAGTCTTGGACATCCTAGGCAAGGGCTCCACAAGTGCTCCACTGGGCCGCATCCCAGCCCCACTTTTTTTTTATTTTTTATTTTGAGATAGGATCTTGCTAAGTTATATAGGCTGCTTCTGACCTTGAACTCATGATCTTCCTGCTTCAGCCTTCCAAGTCTCTGTGATTACAGGTGTGTGGGGTGCTGGCTCGTCTACATGTTTTTCCCCTAATTCTGGAAAAGCACTGGAAGTTAGTAACTTAACATTACTGTGATATTTGTACCATGAGTAAGGCCATGATCTTCTTTAAGGCAGTTTATAATGCTGTATTTTTGAAATGCCTGCAGCCACACCACAGTGGCGTCTGATCTTGTCAGATCTCAGAAACTAAGCAGAGTCAGACCTGGTTAGGACTCACATGGGAGACTGCGTGGGAACACCAGGTGCTGTAGGCTTGGAAGAAGGACCTGACAACCCACTCCCAAAAAACAATCAGCCATTGAAAACCGTATGAATAGCAGAGAAGCACAAGCAATACTGTTTTGCCTACTGTATGTAGGGTCGCTACAAGTTGGACACCAACTTGAGAGCACCGAACAACAATTTTTGAAATAATTCTCAAATTTGTTTCTTAAGGGCTTTTGTATTGTCTTATATATTGTGACATCATGGGTAGGTTTCAAATTGGGAAGAGGGATAAGGTGGAAACACACAAATAACTTTAAAAAGTTGACCAGCCAGGTGTGGTGGTACATGTCTGTAATCCCGGCAACTTGGGAGACAGAGGCAGGAGGATCACAAGTTCGAGACCTGAGGTAGTCTGTGTAATTTAGCAAGACCCTGTCTCAAAAAGTAAAAAAAAAAAAAAAAAAAGGCTGAGGATGCAGCTCAGTGGTCCAGCACTTGCAAACCATGCAAGTGTGAGGCCTTGAGTTCAACCCCCAGTATGGGGGTGGGGTGGGGAGTTGACCGAAGCTGAGGATTGGAGGATAGAGTTTGAGGCCAGCCTGGCAGCATAGTGAGACTTTGATGCAAAGTGTGTGTGCATGTGCACATGTGCACACACACATGAAAATACGGAGTTGACCCAACTACATATAGTTAGAATTGTAAATATTCAGGATTATACTTTTTTGTTTGTGTTTTTTTGAGATAAAGTCTGGCTATGTAGCCCTGCAACTCAAAAGAGGAAAACCCTCCACCAGATGGATTGACACAATGTTTGCAACAATGGGCTTAAACATAAATAAGATTGTTTGCCTGGCAGAGAATCGGCAAGTGTTTCGATCTGCTGTACGTAGGGTCACTATGAGTCAGACTCGACTCGACGGCTCCTACCAACAACAACAACAAATGTAGCCCTGACTGGCCTCAAACTTGTGGTCCTCCTGGTTCAGCCTTCTGAGTGCAGGGATTACAGGTGTGCACCGTCATACTCAGCGCAGGATTTTACTTTTTGTACTGAATAATATCCTAGTGACTTTGTGCTGCTTTTTGGTTCAACCTTCAGAACATATCTGGAAGAGTGAAATATGAATCATACTGTAGTATATAGAGCATGAATAAAACTAATTTTGCTTTTGTGCAAGCAATGCTATAATCCTGAAGTAAACTATGCTGAATTAATGAAGAAAATTAAGTTTTCTGTTAATAAGAACAATGAACAATCCTGAGGTTTATATGTATCCTTAAATTGCTGAAGACTTAGAGTTATGATCCTCTGGAAAGTTTTCTTCTGTTCTTTGTTTTCTTCTCCTCCCTATTTCTTAACCTCAGCCTACCTGCCTTTTTTGTCCTAGCCCTTGGTCTCCCCTGGGCTGCTGTATTTTGGTACCTTTCTGTGCACACTTCTTGTTTGAGAAGGCAACTATAGTGTAATCTTTTTAAATACACTGATGAGCAATTTAAAACACTGTACTATCAACAATATACATTACTTAACTGGCAGTAATAGGGATTGTGAGGCCACCTTTGAGGATTGTATGCAGTGACCCCTGTGTCACAGCAGTCACCTTCTGACAGTAACAGCAAGGTTTCATCTGAGGTCATTCTGATTTTGGATATGGTAAAATGTGAAAAATAGCCTGGGAATTAATGTTTACATTTCAAAGATCATCTTTAAGTTGTCCTTGGAATGTCAAGTCAAGCAAGTTTTAGGGATTTTATACCATTATAGCTCCCCCCCCTTACCATTATAGTTTTAAAGAGTCACAAATTTTCATTAAAATGGAAGAACTGTTCATTTACATATTATTCACCTAGAACCCTTATCTTACCTCTGAAACTAAAATACAGTTTTGAGGTTGGGGGAATTAGGGTTACTTACCAATTTGGTTGGGCTGGGCTTTAGCTCAGTTGGTAGAGTGCTTCTCTGCACTCTGAGGTCCTGGGTTTGATCCCCAACACTGAAAAAATGGAGAAGAACCTGGCAATCCACTCCAGAAGCAATCTTGAGACAATCAGCCTTTGAAAACCCTGTGAGGGTGGCTATGAGTGGGACCCAACTCTGACAGCACCTAATAACAACTGCCAATTTGGTTTGTTTATACAAGCTGTTACTTTTTTGCCTCTTTAGAAAATACTGTTTATTTTTCTGATGAGGTGCTTTTTTCTTCCAAGTACGCATTCTCACCTTGTCAGATAAACACAAAACTTTGATACTTAAGTATAACAATGTAGAATTTGAAGTATCCATTTCTGGCAAACATCTGCCCTACAATTCCTGTACCCTCTGAGATAATGGTTACAGTTTGGTGTGTGTCTTCTGTCTTTCTCTGTCTTTTTAAAAACACATAACCAGAGTTTTTTGGTTTTTGGAAAAGTTGTGTTAGGCATATTTCTTTTTTCTTGTTTTTGTAAGTTATGTAGAACCATTTTGGTCTATACACATCAATTTAATTAATTCTTAATTTCATAAGCTATTCATTCTGTTGGTGATTCTAAGTTTTTTGTTTTGTTTTGCTTTTTTCTTTGATACTACAGCAGAATATGTTTTGTATATATATAATATGTATAGGTGATAAGTGACGTATCATGGATTTTAAAAGTTGGAATTAGTGGATCAAAGTATATGTAGATTTTAAATTTATGCTCTCAATTGGTTTTCATAGTATGTTGTTGTTAGGTGCCGTCGAGTCGGTATCCGACTCATAGCGACCCTCGTAGGGTTTTCAATGGCTGAGTGCTTCAGGATTGCCTTGGGAGTGGATTGCCAGGTCCTTCTCCCATTTTTGTGGGGCTGGGAATTGAACTCTGGGCCTCAGAGACTGCAGCGCAGCGCTCTACCCACTGAGCTAAATCCCAGCCCCTTTCATAGTATAGATTCACTTTTTTTGTGTGCTGAGGATTGAACACAGGGCCTCATGCATGCTAAAGCTATTTTTTTTTTTTTTTTTTTTTTTTTTTTGAGTTGTCATCTTACTGCGTAGCCTCTGCTTGCCTTAAACTCAATACTCCTGCCTCAGGCTCCAGAGTACTGCTGGGATTACAGGTGTACCACCGCACCTGGCTTGAAAGATTCACTTTTAACAACAGTGTATATGGGTGTTCCTCCCTCCCCCCCCCAGCCAGTTTAATGGACAAGCAATGTTTTAGGACATAATTGTATACTTTAAATACAACATTTTGCCCTTTAATAAGTTCTTGTGTTATTATTTTTTCTCCCTGCTTTACAGTATTTTAAGATCCTTGAATTGTAGTTTCAGAAAATTGGGAATTGGGATAATTTAGATTTTTTTCCCCCTTTCTTCCTTCTTTCCTTCCAGACAGGGTCTTACTATATTGCCCAGGGAGGTCTTGAACTTCTAGGTTCAAGCAGTCTTTCTGATTTAGGCTTTGGAGTAGCTGAGACTACAGTTAGTTCCCACCTTGCCAAGTGGAAGTAATCGATGTAAAGGGAGGTATAATATATTTGCCTTCCCTCTCCGTGTTTTAACATTTGTTTTGTGTTTATTGCATATCTTACTTTTTTGTTTAGGTACATAAATATAGTGCCTTATTTTAATTTTTTATTTTAGTTTTTAAATTTTGAGACAGATTCTCACTAAATTGTGCAGGCTGCCTCCTGTCTCAAACTTGCAGTCCTCTTGCCTCAACCTCCTGAACCGTTGGGGTTACTGGTGTATACATGGCACCTGGCTTATAATGGCTCTTTTGAAGAGGAAACTCCTTCTTTTCACACCAGGATCTCCAGTGGTACTAAAAATAAAAAAAAACTTAGATGTAATTTTTTGTCTCTAATCAGTCTTGATCACATTGGGAACATCTGCCTACCCATGTTTGATTGCCACCTAGGGGTGAAAGAATGCAGTATCAGGGCATACACAAAGTGCTTCTGTAGGGCAAAACACATTCATGGTTGAAATCTATCATTGTCATTATCCCACCTGCCTTATAGTAGTGGAAAAATTGAGACTAAGGTGAAGAACTCATATAATAGTTCGTGTGGAATTACTTGTTAATTAAGGTTAAGTTAAAGCTGATGGTTGAGTTCTGAGCCCTTTTTATTTTTTATTTATTTTTTTGTTTTGGAGGTGAAAATTATACATATCTTGGTGTTCCTAATATAGCAATGAATCTGGTTTGATAAAATAGTGATTTTCTGCTACTTATCCTGTATTATGGGCTAATACTTTTCAGCTGGGCCAAAATGTAGAGGAGATATAAATAAATCAACTGTAAGTAAATAGAAATTTACTTGTTAGGCACGGTGGTGCATCCCTCTATTCCCATCACTTGAGAGGCTGAGGCAGGAGGGTTGCAAGTTCAAGACCAGCCTGTGCTATGCAGGCTCTGTTACAAAGAAGACTGCCAAAGGAAAAAAAAAAGGGGGGGGGGCAATGTACTTTTAAAAAGAGCCTTGAAAATGACTAGCTTCTCTTGTCTGAGGTAAAATGACTTGAGAGTGAGATCCAGGCAAACAATCTGATAGAACACCATGAAAAATTTTGAAGTTTAGCCCAGGTTGGCATACATTATAAACAGAAACTTGTGCATGCTTTCATTTAACGAACTACTTAATCTTCATTCTGGTACAAAACATTAAAAAAGCACTAAAGTCTGTCTCTTACTGTATCTTTCCCTATCTTAGAGATAGGTGGTAGTTTTCTTTCTGGGCCATTTTAGTTCTGCCAGTTTTAACTATTCACTTTGTAGGATGAATCTATTTCCTGTTTGCTGCAGCATTTTTCGTAATGATTGGTAAGATTTTGAAATCTATTAAGCCATTATAACATTTTCATAACTTTTAACCTTAAATGTATAGTGTCAAAAATTCACATACATGAGCAAGATTTAAGAGAAGTATGAAAGTTTTAGGACCAACATAGTTGGAATAGTTGAAATAGAAAGTCTTTAATTTACTTAAGTAGACATTTTAAAAATGCAAAACTGTTCTATGTAAATGACTTTTTATATATTTCTTTTTTTTTTAATAAAGACTAAAATGTAGATGGCCTGCAGCCATAGCCCTGTGGCATCTGATCCTGTCAGATCTCGGAAGCTAAGCAGGGTCAGGCCTGGTTAGTGCCTGAATGGGAGACCACCTGGGAACACCAGAAGCTGTAAGCTTGGGAGAAGGATCTGGCAACCCCCTCCCAAAAATCAATCTGCCATTGAAAACCCTGTGAACAGCAGAACAGCAGAGAAGCACTGACAGTAGTGTTTCCCCTGTTGTACAGAGGGTCGCTATGAGTTGGATACAGACTCGATGGCACCTAACAACAACAAAATGTAGATACTATTTGTTAGTCCAAAAGTAACTTCCGCCCTTTTTACTAAGTACTGTACAGTTAGATAAGCTACTGTTTTGTCTCATGACAGTCTCACCACATGAGATGCCTCAGAATAAGAGTTGATTTCTTTTTTAAAGAGTGTGTATAGCTAAAAGTAATAAACATGTATGCAAGAATGGTGTAGTGCAGCCTAAACTTGTTCTCCATATTGGTCTTAATACAGGTATTTTATTTTTCCTAATTATAACTTTTTCCATTAGAGCTATCACATTGTTTTGTAATATACCAAAAAGTATAATTATAGAAAGACTTCACTTTACAAATGTAAATACAGTCTTGGTTTGGTGTATATTGGATACAATGGTCTTCCTTAAGCCTAAACACAGAAACAAAAGCATGTATTATAAGAGAAAGTCCAAGATGGGAAGTGATAAAATGAGTATTGAGTAGAGCTTTGTTAAAATTTAGCTGATATCCGTGTAAAATTTCCACGTATTCATTAGGTTATATTATGTCATTTTTATTGTTAGGAGCTGACTTGAAGTTTTCAGTTTTGCCTTTAATAAAAGTTGTCATAATTTGGTTACTGTAGTTAGGAGATTCAGACTTTTTCCACTCTTTTTATAAAAGTGTATTAATATTAAAATTAAGGTGCTTCTGGGAGTAAAATTGGGATTTTTATATGTATTAGGGAATTTTATTTCCATTGCAAAGGTAGAACTGCTTTTGAATTATAGAAGGTCATCTTAGTTGCTGTGGATGGTATAAGTTTGCAAATAAAATGTTCAGAGTACTAGCTGTGGTGTTTCTAATTTAAAACCTTTGAAGCACCTTTTGCTTGTAAGGTTCTTAAGGATGGGTTTGTAAATCTTTAACATTGGTAAGTATCGTTAATTCTCAAAAAATAATCAGAACTAAAAAGCAAAAATGAAATGGGATGATTGTCTCTCTAATTTAACAATACAAGATATTCCAGAAATCTTAGTGCAGTTTTAATTTTTAAAACTCCAGACGTATATATATTACAAACTTATGAAAATTCCAGTGGAAAATTCAGTTGCCTAAATTTCTTCTATGTTTATTTAGTTTGGGGGATTTTGAATAATATGTTTTTAGTTTTTTTTTCTTCAGTCATGCTGAAGATGGCAAATAGACTGAAGTAAAGAATTAAAATGTATTCAAAATTGCTTTGCTGGAAGTTTTACTTGAGTTATACATCATTCTCTAAATCACTTTGTGAGGTTACCTCTAGGCACACATATATATGTAGATTATTCATCCAAAAAACCAAAACTCAGTTAACTATTACAGCATTATTGTTACAGCTCATGAAAAGCTTAGGTTTGAAGCAAAGATGATTTAGAGGTTTGCAGATTTCTATGCCTGTTGAAGCCAACTTACCTTGTTTTAGGAAATGGGGTCTGGCCAACTTTTAGCATAGGCTAATGACTACTTGAAATGGTTCTAAGTAATTATATAAAGTGAAAAATATAAGTAAATTTTCAAAAATAAGCATTGTATTAAATTTAGTGAGATTTATTCCTGGTAGCTTCATTTATCCTGTGCTACTTTTTTTTTTTTCTCACAGCAAATAGAGTTCATTATAAATTCAAGGAAGGGTTTGGTTAAGCACAATAGCCTATAAGCACTTTGCTATTTAGATAACATCAAGAAGCAGGCATGTACTGTAGAGTGGGAACTTTAGTGAGCTAGCAAGATAGGATTTATTGAAATAATAGGAGCTCTGCCAGTGACAGATGACAGAGGGTATATCTTCTAAAAACCTATTTAAAATTGTTGAATTAAGATATCCTAAATTTTAATGTCTTAATCATTTTAAAAGCAGTTTAAAAAGAAGCAAAACAAAAATTTGGCATAAAATTCTCATATTTGAATGGGTTTTTATGCTTAGTTTTATTAAGAGCTAGCTTTTGAAAGCCCTAGTGTCAGCATTTGAGAGGAAGAATGATATGGTGCTATTGGTAAGAAAAATCTCTTTATTTTCTGTGTTGTAGAAATTGACGATTAAAAATGTGCACTCTAGCAAACCATCAAAGTTGTACTTTAGGTATATTTTTGAAGTTTGCTATTAATGTTTCAAATGTCTAATTACATATGTGGTAGAAAAGTATTTAATATGCATCTTTATAAACAGTGTATTTTAAGATATCTTTATATAGTTCTTTACCTTTATGGATCATTGAAATAATGTTAAAGTCTATTTATGTACACATTCTCAAAATTTAAATATACAATATACATGAGTTTGAAATGTAAGCACTGTTGAAATTATCTCGAGTTTTCTACAAGTTTATGTGAAAGGTGAATTCTTGGTAATTTCCTATGAGGTGTGTAATGTGTTTAAAGTGAGTAGTGATTGGTGATTTATAAAACAATTTTATGTTTATTTATAGCATTTTATTAACTTAGATGAAATTTGATAAGACAAAAATTTTGTCTTAACTAGATTCTAGAGAAATAATACTTGTAAAAAGTGGTGATACTCAGCAATTGCATTTGGCAAAATGGTTTCATAGGTTGTTACAGGCATGAATTACCTGTGATAGCTCAATTCAAAATAATTGAAATATTTCTTGCTATCTTTAACTGTGGGAAGATGAGATGAAAATATTGTGATGCTGGACTAAAGTCAACTCATTCAAGAAATTCGGAGAAAAGTTTTTTAATAGTTATAGTATATGGGCTTAATGAAAACACTGGATTTTAGTGGCAATTCCTTCTCCAGAATTATAAAATTCATGCTTATTTATCTAATACATTTTACATTGAAAAATTAGAATTCATAAAAGTGGGAAATAATGTTTATATTTCTAGACAGTAGATAAAAAATGAGTGAAAAGAGTAAGATTCAAAACCAACAGCAAGAGTTAAGGTGAATTAAGAGTTCAAAGGTAATGCCTAGCATGTAGTAGCTTAAGCAGTGAATAGAGGCAGAGTTTTCAAGATTTATACCTCTTTGTGCCAGGAATGAATGTCTTCTGAAATTATTTTCTATCTAAAAACTTCAGGTGGGTAGCTTTTATTTATTTATTTATTTATTTTTAAAAATCAGATAATTTCTATCTATGTTAAAATGTAGAAAAATTAGTATAATGAACTCTCATGTATGTGTTCACTCAAGTTTTGACTTATCTTTAGCAGTTATCAATTTATGTCCATCCCTGACCAGTAAAGACGAGTTTTTTAGTTGCAACTTTTTATTTATTTATTTATTTTGGTGGTACTGGAGGTTGAACCCTCAAGGGCCTTGAGCTCACATGCTTTGCAAGTGCTGGACCAGTGAGCTGCATGCCCAGCCCATTTTTTTACTTTTTGAGACAGGATCTGGCTAAATTATGCAGACTGCCTCTGGTCTTGAACTTGCGATCCTACTGCCTCCTGAGTTGCTGGGATTACAGACATGTGCCACTGCGCCTGGGGTTACAAACTTTTAAATTTGGAAGTAACTTCAAATCTATAGAAAAGTTGGTCTGTTAGTATAAAGTTAGGTGACTTTATTAGGTTTTTGATACCTGCAGAATCTGTAGTGATGTCTCCTCCTTCATATTCCTGAAATTGGTAATTTGCATCTCCTTTCCCTAATATTCCCCCGCCACTGCACGCTCCCTCGTGCTCTCTCCTCTCTCCTGTCTCTTTTGCTGTCTGTCTCTGTCTCTGTCTCTCTGTCTCTCTCTCTCTCTCTCTCTCTCCCTCTCTTTCTCTGTAGGTAGCTAGAATTCAACAATTTTGTTGGATCTCAGAATCACCTTTTGGTTTCATTGGCTTTTCGCTTTTTTTTTGTTTTGTTTTTGTGGTTCTTGGGGTTCAAACACAGGGCCTCACACATGCTTTGCAAGCCCATTACCAATGAGCTGCACCCTCAGCCCATTTTTTATTTTGTATCTTGAGACAGGGTCATGGTAAGTTATGCAGGCTGCCTCTGGTCTTGAACCTTCACTCCTCTTGCCTTCACCATCTGAGTTGCTGGGATTACAGACTTGAGTCACTGTGCCTGGCATTTTACAGATTTTTTATTTTATTGATTTTTTTCTTCAAGCTTGATCCCCTTACTGTTTGCTGTGCATCCTTTTAGTGTTTACTTTGGGGGTAATTTGCTATACTTCTAGTTTCTTTCTTTTTTTGTAGTACTGGAGATTGAACTCAGGGCTTCACGTTTTACCACTTAGCCACTGCATCCCTTATCCCCTTTTTTATGTTTTATTTTGAGACAGGATCTCAGTTATGCAGGCTGCCTCTGACCTTGAACTCGAAATCCTCCTTCCTCAGCCTTTTGAGTCACTGGGATTACAGGAATGTGTCACAACACCTGGCTCTTTTTCTAGTTTCTTAAGATGGAAACTGAGATCATGATCTTTTTCTCTTCAGGTATTGGAATTTAGTTGTGTAATTTTTTTTTTGTAAGATTTTAGTGGCATCCTACACATTTTGATATATTAAATATGCATTTTAATTCAGTTTGGTATACTTTATATTTTCTACTTAGTTTCTTTAACCAGTGAGTTTTTAGAGGCATATTATTTTGCCAGACGTGATAGTGCCATATGTAATCCCAGAACTTGGGAGGCTTGGGCAGGATCTTGAGTTGAAGGCCAGCCTTGGCTATATAGTGAGACCCTGTCTGGAAAAGAAAAGTGCATTATTTGTTCCCAAATAGGAATTTCTAGTTTCTGTCATGGGGTCCGGAGTTTAGATCCGTTGTTAAGAGTGCTGGCCTGCATTCTCTCAGAGCCTGGGTTCAATCCCTAGTACCACCAAAAAGTAAATAAAAAATAAAAATAAAAATGGGAGAAGGATCTGGTAACCCACTCCTTAAACAATACTGAAATAATTTGCCATTGAAAACCTGATGAATAGCAGAGAAGCACTGACATAGTGCTGGGCAGAGCCACTGTGTCAGGGAATGTTTTGTTCTGTTGTACATAGGGTTGCTATGAGTTGGACCCTACTAGATGGCACCTAACAACAACTTTCTGTCATGATTTCTAATTTAATTCTATGTGGTATATGTTTCTTATGATTTCATACTTTTTTTATGCCCCAGAATGTGGCCTGCCTTTTAAATGCTCTGCACATGTTAAAACACTCTGTATTCTTCTGTAGTTGTGTTCTGTAAATGTCAGGTAGGTCCACTTGATTTGTTGTTCATATCTTCTATGTTTGTGGGGCATGTTCCTCCCAGACCGGCCCGGATGTTGGGAGGGGCAGCGCCGCTGAGCACACAGATGCTAAACACAGTTCACTCAGGACCCTCGGGTGAGGGGTGAGGACTCCTGCCGCCCTCAGGATGCCAGCGGAGATGGGAGAAAAGAAAAACCTTGAGTGCTTTTGCCTTCCAGGGGCAAACACCCTTGTTGGTGGTCTCTGTGGTCACGAGGAGAGAGTTCTTGCTTCGTTGGTGATCAGATGGAGAGCAAGTTCTTTACTTGTTGATGGTCATGGTGGGAGAGCATTCTTTCCTCACTGGAGGACCCAGCGAGAGAGCGGAGAGAGCTGTTTCCTCATTGGTGACCTGGGCGAAAAAGGGGTCTTTCCTTGTTGGTGGTCGAAGGTCCCGGGCGAAAAAGGGCTGAGTTGCCACAGTGCAGCTCCTTATATAGCTCACCCATGGAATGGCCTGAGCCAATCAGCTTTGAGTCCCATTGTCCAATCAGGTTCTGGGGATTTGTGAAGGGTTTTGTATAAACGTCCAACCAAGTTACCTTCATTTTCCCTAGTTTTAGCCGTTTTCCCCGTTTTGGGGTTTTTGCCAGTTTCCTCCCAATTTCTCCCTACATATCTTCTCTTTTGGTATTCTCCTTGTCTGTCACTTATTGAGAGAGGAATCCTGAACAGAAATCTCCTATAACTCTGAATTTCTATCTCAGTTTAATTTGGTTTTGTTTCATATATTTTGAAGGTCTTCAGTGCATCCACATCTAAGGTTGTTATTTAATCTTCATGATTTGACCCCTGTGTTACTGTAAAACAAAAACAAAAAAACAAAAACTTTACAATCACTCCAACTTAATTTTGAATAGTATTTGCATGATATATTGACCTTTTACTTTTAGTCCTCTTGTGCCTTTATATTTAAAATGTATATCTTGTAGTTAGGTAATGCTTAAAAATGTCATCACAATCTCTGCTCTTTAATTGCCATGTTTAGGTCATTAATGTGACTGTTTATTGTTAGGTTTAAATCAGTTGTCTTGGTTATTTGTTTCATCTATGTCTCATCTCTGCTTTGCTTTGCCTGTTACATCAATTGAGTATTTTTTATGGCTCCATTTGACTGCTTTTTTTGGTGTTTTAGCTGTGCATCTTTGAGGTTAGTACCTGGCTTAGATTTTATAATATACATCTTTAACTTCTCAATCTACCTTCAAGTAATATTAAATCCCTTTGTGTATCCTGAAAGAACTTGGGAATAATATACTTGGTTTCCCTTGTTGTTTGTGCTTTTGTTGTCATGCATATTTACCTGTGTTTATTCCTTTGTAGCACCTGTACTTCTGTCTGTTATTACTCCCCCCCACCCCCACCCACAGGACTTCTCTCTTAGTTCTTGAGATGCTGCTCTGCTGACTTTTCATCTGCATTGCTTTTGGCAAGAACTCTAATGCCATTCTTTTATTTATTTTTTCTTTCTTTCACCCCAGCTCACACTGTCATTCTACCTCCATTGAGTAACATATGCTAGGCTCTGGCTTATTCTTCAGTCCAGCTAACCTCTCCTTCCTGAAAGTTGATCTAAACCTTCAACAGCACCTAGTGGTTGAGAACTTTGGATGAAATGGGACCACTGGAATCTTGAGTACTTGAGGCAGTAGAATTAGTAATTTCTTAGGCCATGTAAAGCTAGATATTCCCCTTCCTGTGACTCTTCTGTCTCTGCTATAAAATGCTACTGAGAGAATTCAAATGGGAGAGTTGTTCTTTGGGAACAGGTAAGGGGGTTCCAATTTGTGTTAGTTGTTTTTCTCATTGCTGTGACGAAATACCTAACAGAACAGCCTGAAAGAGGAAAGATTCATTTTGGCTCACGATTTCAGATTACCATTCCATTTTGGCTCACGATTTCAGATTACCATTCCATAATGGTAGGGTTCATTCCATCATGGCAGAGCAGCTCCCATTATGGTAGAGCAGATCACATCATGGTGGAGAGGAAGCAAAGAGAGTTTACAGAAAGGGGGTAGGGATTATGGAGCCCCAAGGACCCAACAACCCCACAATGACCTGTTTCCTCCAGCTAGGCTCTGCCTCCTAAAATTTCCATAACCTTTCAAATAATGCCATCAGCTGGGGTCCAAGCATTCAGAACTTGAGCCCATGGGGGACACTTTATATCTAGTCCATAACACTATTCATAGAGTGATCTTCTTTAGGTTTGGCACACCTACTTAATTTTAAAGAATATAAAACCATCATCAAGTACCCTAATCTCCTGTGTAGAACTGTCCCTGGAAACAAGATCATGTATAAACTTCTGTAAACTCAAGCCAGGAGTGCTAGGCATACTGCATGGTGGTGGAGGAGACCAGAAACAGGAAGAGATATCACAGAACTCCACAAATACAACTACCACATAAGATCAGCCTATACTTGAGGCTTTCGCTGGGAATTTGTAGGTATTTTCACTAGAATTGTTACTATGCTCATCTTACAGACAGGCAAACTGAATGTCATATAAATTAACAGCAGGATCCCTCCCCGTGCAGGGCTGGAATGTAAACTCATACCTCTCGGCTCTTGCAGTCTGTGAGAACCCCTTAGCCCACTCAGAGAGCTTCCAGAGCCAGGTTCTTAGATCTGGAGGCACACGCTGGCTTCTGGAAGTACTAACTCTGACAAAGCAATCATGAAACTCAACCCAAGATGCTGTATGGGTGAAACCACACAACGTCATCTGGAGACAGCCCAGCCCACAGCTTGTACCTGCAAGTTGATGTCATCCTCCCACGTGCTGTGATCCACTCACCCACTGTGATCCACTCACCCACTGTGATCCACCCACGTTTCCACTCCCAGGAAGCTATGGAGTCTGGAGGTCCTCTGCCACACTCAAACCAACTTTTATTTAGGGAGGCAAAATATAGCCCCAGAGCCCTTTGAGCAGTGTTGGACAGC
>VMDO01005207.1:16704-96967 GCA_007922755.1 Pedetes capensis
CCCCCCTGCATTATCTAATCTGCTGTTAATCTCCTATGGTGTATTTACCATTTTGGATATTGTACTTTTTTTTTTTTTTTTAACTTGCAATACTGGGGATTGAACTCAGGGCCTCACACTTGCATGCTTTCCAAGTGCTGTACCACTGAGCTGCACCCCCAGCCCATTTTTTTCCCCATTTTTGAGACAGGGTCTCATTAAATTACGCAGACTACCTCTGGTCTTGAACTTGTGATCCTCCTGCCTCTACCTCCCAAATCTCTGGGATTATAGGTGTGTGCCATCATGCCAGACGATATTGTACTTTTTAAGTTCATTTTGGTTCTTATATCTTTCATGTCTTAACATGCTCAGTCTTCTTTCCTTTTTTTTTTTTTTTTTCTTTCTAGTAATGAGCAGCTAGTAATGACCAGGGTATCGTGCATATTAGGCAGGTGTTCTAGCACTGAACACTGAGTTGCTTCCCAGCTTCTCTTTATTTTTCATTTTAAAACAGGGTCTTGCTAAGTTGTTCTGGCTGCTTCCAGCCTCGAACTCATGATGCTCCTGCCTGAGCCTCCTAAGTCTCTGGGTACAGGCATGTGACATGGCACCTGGCTCGAAAATGTTATTTATCATCAAATTTTAAACCATGACAGTAGCTGAGAATTGAACTCAGAGCCTTACACATTGTAAGCCAGCACTCTACCACTGAGCCACATTCCCAGCCCTCTTCTTGCTTTTTAAACATATAGAATGCAGTTGGATTAGCTATTTGAATATCTTTACCAGTTCTATTATTTATGTCTGTCCTAGGTCTTTCTCTGATTGATTTCTCATTACTGGTTCTAGTTTGTTTTATACCTACTAGATATTAACTGGATGTCAGCCATTGTGACTTACTGGGTGCTGGATATTTTGTGTTACAGTAAATGTCCTGAACTTTTTTTCTGTTAAGCTGTTAAGTTGCTTGGAAACAACATTTTTCTCTCAGGTTTATTATTACCTCCTATTTAAAATTTTGTTTCAGGTCTTGTTTTTGAGGTAGACGGGATCAGAACAAGTTTTTGTTTGGGGCTAATTTTATACCAGTGAAACAGAAACCTTTGAATAATTTCCCTGATTTCTTGTGACTAATGGGGTTTTCCATTGGTTGTTGGTACTACTCCCAGGCCTGTGGGCGTGCTGGTGGTTTTTCTCCCTTAATCATTTTGGGTGGTTCCTTCTGTGGCCTTTGGTAGTTTCCTCTTAAGTATTGATCAGTACTTTGCTGAAGGCTGGAGGGGACCATCTTGCAGACCTTTTTTCTGTCTTTGTACAGATCTCTCTTGTGGTGATATGACCCGCAAGCCTTGTCACTTTGGTGACTTCCTAGACCCCCAGGTTTGTCTCACCAACACAGGGAAACTGTTGGGCTCCCTTTTGAGTTCCATGATCTCTTCTTTTTGCAGGTAAACTCTAGTTAGTAAACTGGAACTCACTTAGTTTGCCTTACAACTGTCAGTTATTAGTTTCCTTCATTGCCTGATGTCCAATCCCTTGAAAACCATGATATATTTTGTCTATTTTATTGTTGCTTTAAACAGGTCATCCCTGTTTTTCCACCTTGGTTGGAAATTGAAGTCTCTTTATATAAAAATTTAAAGTAGCTCCTCTCTCCAAGAAACGTAGGTGATGGTGATAGAAAATGAGGACCAAAATTGGTTATCAAAAATGACCATAATGACTCTTGAGTGATAATCCTGAGATTCATTCCAGAACCTAAGGAAGACTTGTTGATGGTAAGAACCCCAGCCTAGTTCAGTGTTCTCTTTTTTGCCCCCCCCCCCCCAGAACTAGGAGATGGAATCCAGGGCCAAATGCACTACCACTGATCCATATCCTGAGTCCCTTTTTAATTTTAATTTGAGATAAATTCTCACTAAGTTGCACAGGCTGTCTTTGGCCTCAAATTTGTGGTCCCTCTGCCTCAGCCTCCCAAGTTGCTGGGATCCCATGTGTGTACCTGCCTTAGTCCAATATTGTTTAGTGCAGACGGTGTAAGAGTCAGAGGGCCTTTGCCTTAATCCTTCAAAGGAAGGCATATGCAAGATTGAACAATACAGTACACATTCAGGCAACAACTGCTGATCAAGAGGTTGGGCTTGTTTGATCTTTCTGTAGTCTACAACAGCGGCATAGCCCTTGAGAATAATTACCTTCTCAAGTCCTTTTGATTTGTTGGATCATTATTACCATATTGGAATGACTCTAATAGTAAGCTTTAGAGCAAAGCACTGCCCTAGACTGAGAAGAAATTGTTCCTAAATTGCCCAAAGGGTTTTGGATGGTAGTATGACTTATTTTGGAGGAGCTAGGTCAGATAACTTTTAGTAAGACTTCTCCATTTCTACAGTGACACTGATTCTAATATTTTTATTGGTTATTGGGTTGATAATAGGACATTGAGATTTTAACATGAGATTAATATGGGATTAATTTAAAATTCTTCATGTGGCTTTTGTTTGGCTATGTCTGTCATGCAAGCAATAAATACCTATTGCTATCTGAGCACACTTGTCTTTGTTGTTGCTGTTGTTAGGTGCCATCAGGTTGGGTCCATCTCATAGCAACCCTATGTAAAACCGTATGAAATATTACCCAACATTGTGCCATGCCTGGCACTATGCCAGTGCTTGTCTACTATTCATAGGGTTTTCAGTGGGTGATTGTTTCAGGAATAGGCTGCCAGGTCCTTCTCCCAAGCCTGTAGCACCTGATATTCCCAGGTGGTCTCCCGTTCACCAGGCCTGACCCTGTTTAGCTTCCAAGATCAGATGGGATCAGATGCCTGGGTGGTACAACTGTAGGCTACAGATGTCTTTATCAGATTATTTATTCAAACAAGTGTTTTTGAGTCCCTACCATGTGTCAAATCTGCTATGCATAGTATAGATGAGTAGAAGTGTGGAATAGATGAGGTAGGTAATATTCCCACTGAGTTCTGCAAAGATCAGCCTCATCTTAAAGCAGTGACTCTTGAACTTTTTAGATTCTACCTTTTTATTCTTTTAAAAATTATTGTAGATGTTAGAGCTTTTGTTTATGTGTTATATCTATTTATAACACTATGAATTAAACATGGATACTTTAAATATAGTTGTTTAATGATATATGTGGGGGATTGGTTCCAGGACTCCCTTCAGATCCCCAAAGCTTAAGATTCTCAAATCCCTTATATAAAAGGGTGTAGTATCTACATGTAACCCATGCACATCCTCTATATATTTTAAATTATCTATAGATTACTTATAATACCTAATGTAATATAAATGCTATATAAATATTTAGTATAACAAGGAAAAAGTCCGTACATGTTCAATACAGATGTAGTTTTTTTCTTATGTTTTTGGTCTCTGGTTGGTTAAACTTATGGATGCCAAATCCACTGACTGTAATTAGCATGACTTAACTCAGTAACTCAGCTGCTCCACACTCTCTGAGGACTCAACCAAGTTCGATGCCCAGCACTGCAAAAATGGGAGAAAGACGTGGCAGTCCACGCCTGAAGCGATCCTGAAAGAATCAGCCATTGAAAACCCTATGAGGGTCACTGTGCGTTGGACTGGACAAGTAAAGATGCCACATTGAAGATGAAGGTGTGCTTAACTCATGCCATAGTATTTTCTTTCCCATCATATGATTGTGAAAGCTGGATGTTAAATAAGGGAGACAGGAGAAGAATTGATGGTTTTGAATTATGGTGCTGGAGATGAATATTGAATATACCATGGACTGCCAAAAGAATCAACAGATCTGTCTTAGAAGTAGTACAGTCAGTGCTCCTTGTAAGCCAAGATAGCTAGACTGCATCTTATGTATTTTGAACATGTTGTCAGGAGGGACCAGTCGCTGGAGAAGGACATCATGTTTGGGAGAGTGATGGGTCAATGAAAAAAGGAAGACCCTCAACTAGATGGACTGACACAGTGGCTACAACAGTGGGCTTAAACATAAAAAGGATTATGTGCCTGGCACAATGTTGGGGGATGTTTCATTCTGTTGTACATAGGATCGTTATGAGTTGGACCTGATTCTGTGGCATCTAACAACAACAAAACAACACCTACTAATCATTACTTGAATTATTCCTAGTTACAATAAAAATAGCATCTTGTACAAAACTAGGTAGAGGGCTGCTGGTAGGTTAAAATGGAAATGTATATTGACTGACTCAGGGTTTCTTCCAGTTTCTTGGTGTGGTGAAAAAAAATTGAGGAAATTTAGATACTTACTTTTAGAAACCTATTCATAGTGGAGGAAATTGATCAACAGGCTTCCCCAGAAGCCCCCATATTCTGCAGGAAGCCTTCAGACAGGATTTCCCCCACCTCTACTGTAGTCAATATACTCTGCATGTCAAAGTGCAGTGCCAAGTTGTGAGCATGCCCTACTCCCAGGGACTTCTTCCTTTCTGTGAAGGCAAGAGAGACCAACCTTTGATGTATTTTTAAAATTATTAAAACACAACAGTAATAAGCTTATTACATGTTATTACCAAGAACCCCCATGTGTGTGCCAGCTTGTCATACTGTGAGGGCTTGCTTGTTGCTGTGATGCTGAAAGCTTTGTCACTGGTCTTTCAGATACCAGCAGATTTCACCTGAGCTTCCAGACTAACACAGACTAGAGAAAAGGACCTGGCAGCCCATTCTCCAAACAGCCATTGAAAACTCTATGAATAGCAGAGAAGCACTGTCAAAAATAGTGCTGCAGAATGAACCTCCCATGCTGGAAGGTATTCAAAAGATGATGGGGGAAGAGTTGCCTCCTCACAGTAGAGTCAACCTTATGATGGGAATGGAGTAAAGCCGTTGGGGCCTCCAGTTGCTGATGTGGCATGTCTCAAACTGAGAAGAAAAACTGGCTGCAACAATGGACTCAAATATTAAAAGATTGTGTGGATGGCACATTACTGAGTGGTGTTTCTTTTGTGGTACCTAGGGTCACTATTAGTTGGACCCTACTTGATGTCATCTAACAACAGCAATAACAGCAGCATGACCAGAAAGGCAGGTTTGTGGGTCCACAGGCCCAGGAGGTTTCACTGGGAGACTGGTGGGAGCACCTCCCCAGGGAAGCAGATAGTACCTCAGTTCATCTCTGTTTAGTGTATAAAAGAATTTATATAAGATGCAGAAATTATAGTAAAGATGAATACAAACAAAGATATTAAGGTAGTGCACCTTTAATATGTGAAGGTGGACAGTGCTACTGCTGTATAGAGCTGAGGTCACATGTGTCTTTTATAGTGAAGTTTGTGTCCTCAGGGACTGAAAGAAATATTTGTTGGGGTCTATGCCTGGAATGGGTTGATAGAATTCCCAATAGCCTCTAAGGAATGGGCCCAAAAGCAGTCCTTTCAAAAAGTTAGGAATCCAGATGGCTATTATCTTGATAAGGGAGGAGCTTGCATTGAACAATGTACTTTCCATTTGCTGGAAGTGACATGTGTTTCACATAATCATTAACATCCTTCTTGGCTAAATGCAGAGGTGATTTCAGTCCTCTGCTTCCTCCTGACAAGGAGGCACTGACCAAAAGATCAAGACATTTGTCTCAGGTGGCTGGGGGGCACATGACTGGGAAGTAGGTGTTGCAGAGGCCTCTTAGTTCACTTTCTTCCAGCTTATTATCCTCCAACATGCCCTCCTCAAGGAATATCAACCCTAGAATCATTTAAGATAGTGGACATGACAATTAGTCTGGCTACCTCCTGCTGAGATGGGGCAGATCCTATCTATGGGTCCATTATTCTTTTCTAACTGAGGTGGATGGGTCTACTGCAGCTGGAGTAACAGGCAGTGATTGATCAGAAGTTTTGGCAGCTGATATTGTTTCCCTGGTAGTGTTGTTTGGAATCCCTGAAGCATCATCATCTGAAAGTAGATCTTTTAGATTCTGTAAGAAACAAATTTACTATTAGGTTGAGAAAACATGGCTCAAATATGAAGTTATGATGGCTGTCATTACCATGAATATATTTCCACTAGGAAAATCCAGTTTTTTTAAACAACATTTTATCAAAAGGAGGTGTATTGTCTGACATAGTCTTTGTTTTAAGTCTAGAGGACCAGAACAGATATTAGTAGTATTTACAGATATATGTGCATATAGTATTTTACTTTGATAATGGCATAAGCATCCCTTGGATCAGCTGTAAGGATAGCTAATCCCAAATGACTTTGTAGGACAGCTGTGCTTATTATCGTACCCTTTGAGTTTAAGAGTGAGATCTCTTAGGCTGTTAGGAGCATACTGATGGTTATTTTTTGAAACTGCACCAAAATACAAAAGAATAATCCTGAGAAGAAATCAAGGGTTCCATAGATTAAAAGGAAAATAGTATAAGGTTGTAATCACCGAGCATATATAATCACATTAGCAATTCTGAAAAGAAAAACAACAAAGAAACAATTTATGTATAAAGCAAGATTATTGTGGGGCATGCACCTTCTTGTCTGTTCCGGATGTTTGGACGGGCGGTTCAGCTGCATACACAGATAATTAAACATAAGTCAGTCGGGACCCTTGGGTGAGGGGCACAGACTCCTGCAGCCCTTGGGAACACCTTGAGAGGGGAGAAAAGAAAAAGCCTTGGGCGCTTTTGCCCTGTGGGGACAAACGCAGCTCTTTATTGCCTCTCAGCCCTGATAAGGGCAGAGAGGAACCCAAACAAGTGCACAGCTATAACAAGTGCTGCAGGTCTATTGCTGCCTCAGGGGCAGTGGTGGCTCTTCTGCCTCTGGCACTGGGATGGAGACTGTCCTCACCTTCAGCCTCCTGGCGCTGGGTCCAAGAGGCTTTCCTTAGCTTGCTTGTAGTCCGTCTTTCCTTGAGAGCACAGTCTGGTTGTCCTGGTCTTGGTGGTCACGAGGAGAGATACTTCCAGTTGAATCCAGAGAGAGAGTTCTTTCTTCATTGGTGGTCAGATAGAGAGTTCTATCTTGATTGGTGGTCCGGGCAAGAGAGAGCTGCTGCAGTGCAGCTTCTTATATAGCTCACCCTGAATGGCCTGAGCCAATCAACTTTAAGCCCTTTGTTTTCCAATTGTCCAGTCATGTTCAAGGGCTTTATGAAAGGTTTTGTACAAATGTCCAATCAAGTTACTTTAATTTTCCCTAGAGTTCTAACTTATAAACCAGATCTTCAAAAGCCATTTTCCCAGTTTTGGGGTTTTTGCCAATTTCCTCCCAATTTCTCCCTACAGGTTATAATTCCTGATAAGTTTTTATATGAGACTTACCTCTGCATATAAAAATTAATGTATTTCTCTTGTTTGAAGAAAACGCAGGCCTTTTAATAGTTCATGGGTGTAGGCGTTTCTATCATTAGGATGTTTTTGAGGTTGTAGAGACTTAGAAGAAATAAGTTTTAATAAGAATGTCCCTGTTACTTTACTCTGGTGGGTATAATAAAAGGACCTGGTAGGGGTTCTTCCATCTGGAAAACAACTGATCTAATGGGAACTCTTGTTTCAGATCTGTAGCAGTACATGACTATAGATGCGACATACTTTTATTATAAGGAGGCAGAAGAACTTTATTATTAAGTATTTTTTTTTTCTTTTTGGCAGTACTTGAGAGTTGAACCTTGGGCCACATACTTTGGAAATGCTCTACCATTATCCTGCACTCCCAGCCCATTTTTTAATTTTTTGAGACAGGATCTCGGTAAGTTATGCAGGGTGTTTTTGGCCTCAAACTTGCTATCCTACTGCCTCTGCCTCTTTAGTCACTGGGATTACAGGCATGTGCCCCTGTGCCTAGCATATTATTTTTAGTAAAGCTCCACTTCTGTTTGGCATTTAGGTCTGTTAGTCTATTGTCCTGAGTAATAAGGGAGCTGTTTTTTATTCCCTTAAAATGCACCATGGTTACCAGTGTGGGTAGCCAGACAGCTTTTAAAAACATCTTTTGGTTTTGGGACATTTTCATCAACACTGATTATTACATAAGTTCACTTAGATAGGGGTCCTAGGTAATTGATTAAGGCAGAAAATACAGCCTCTAATATCTTAAAGGAAATTAACGTTTGTACCTGTCACATCCCCCATGTCTGTCAGTTTGCCGTACTATGGGGGCTTGTGTGCTGCTATGAGGCTGAAAACTTTGCCACCCGTATCTCAGATACCAGCTGGGTCACCCATGGTGGACAGGTTTCAGCTGAGCTTCCAGACTAAAACAGACTAGGGAGCAGAAACTGGCGAACCACTCCCGAAACAACTAGCCATTGAAAACCCTATGAACACTGTCAGACATAGTGCTTGAAATGAGCCCCCCAGGTTGAAAGGCATCCAAAAGACATCTAGGGAAGAGTTGCCTCCTCAAAGTAGAGTCTACCTTGCTGACGGTAATGGAGTAAAGCCCCAGGGGCCTCCATTTGCTGATGTGGCACTACTCAAAATGAGACACAATTGTAAACATCCAGTAATAATTGGAACATGGAATGTACGTAGTATGAATCTAGGAAAATTAGAAATCGTTAAAAGAGAAATGGAGCACATAAATATTGGTATTCTAGGCATCAATGAGCTAAAATGGACCAGCATGGGGCATTTTGAGTCAGATAATCATATGGTCTACTCTGCTGGGAATGACGAAATGGGATTGCATTCTTCAGGAAAAAAGACATCTCAAGCTCTGTCTTAAGGTACAATGCTGTCAGTGATAGAATAATATCCATACACCTGCAAGGCAGGCCAGTTAATATGACTATTATTCAAATTTATGCACCCACCACTAAGGCCACAAATGAAGAAAGAGAAGATTTCTACCAGCTTCTGCAATCTGAGATAGATCAAACATGCAATCAGGACATACTGATAATTACTGGTAACTGGAATACAAGGGTTGGAAATAAAGAAGGCGGCCCAGTAGTTGGAAAATATAGCCTTGGTGACATAAACAATGTTGGAGATCACATAATAGAATTTTGTCAGACCAAAAACCTTTTCATTGCAAATACACTATTTTTTTTTTTTTAACCAACACAAATGGTGACTGTACATATGGACTTCACCAGATGGAACATACAGGAACAAAATTGACTACATTTGTGGATAGAGATGATGGAAAAGCTTCATATCAAATGTCAGAAGAAGACCAGGTACTGATTATTGATCAGACCCTCAGTTTCTCATATGCACGTTCAAACTAAAACTGAAGAAAATTACAACAAGTGTACGAGAGCCAAGGTACGACCTTGAGTATATCCCACCTGAGTTTGGAGACCACCCCAAGGAAAGGTTTAATGCTTTATACACAAATGATAGGAGACCAGAGGAGTTGTGGCATAACATCATCCATGAAGAAAACAAAAGGTTATTAAAAAGACAGGAAAAAGAGAAAAGACCAAATTACACATCAGAAGAGACTCTGAAACTTGCCCTTGAACATCGAGCAGCTAGAGTAAAAGGAGGATATGATGAAGTTAAGGAACTAAACAGGAGGTTTCAAAGGGTAGCCCGAGAAGACAAAAACAAATATTATAACAAGTGTAAAGAGCTGGAGATAGAAAACCAAAAGGGAAGAATATGCCCTGTGTTTCTCAAGCTTAAGGAATTGAAGAGAAAATTCAAGCCTTGACTGGCAATAGTGAAAGATTCTATAAGGAAAATACTAAACAATGCAGAAAACATCAAAAGCAGATGGAAAGAATACACAGTGTCATTATACAAAAAAGAATTGGTAGATGACCAACCATTTCAAGAGGTTACATATGAAGAGCAACCAATGATATTGAAGGAAGAAGGGGAAACTGCTTTGAAAAAACTGGTGAAACACAAGGCTCCAGGAATTGATGGAATACCAATAGAGATGTTTCAACAAACAGATGCAGCACTGGAGGTGCTGACATGTTTATGCCAAGAGATTTGGAAAACAGCTACCTGGCCAACTGACTGGAAGAGATCCATATTTGTGCCTATTCCCAAAAAAGGGGATCCAACTGAATGTGGAAAATGTCATTAATATCACACACAAGCAAAATTTTACTGAAGCATTCATTCAAAAGCAACTGCAATAGTATATACACAAGGAATTGCCAGAAAATCAAGCTGGATTCAGAAGAGGGCAGGGAAGGATGTCAGGTGGATACTAGCCGAAAACAGAGAATATCAGAAAGATGTCTATCTATGCTTTATTGACTATGCAAAGGCATTTGACTGTGGATCATAACAAATTATGGATAACACTTCGGAAAATGGGAATACCAGAGCACCTAATTGTACTCATGAGGAATCTTTACATGAATCAGGAGGCAGTTGTTCGAATAGAACAAGGAAACACTGCCTAAAGTTGAGAAAGGTGTGCATCAGGGCTGTATCCTTTCACCATATCTCTTCAATTTATATGCTGAGCAAATAACCCGAGAAGTTGGACATTATGAGGAAGCATGCAGCATTAGGATTGGAGGAAGACTCATTAACAACCTGCATTATGCAGGTGACACAACTCTGCTTACTGACAGTGAAGAGGACTTAAAACATTTACTGACGAAGATCAAAGGACATAGCCTTCAGAATGGATTGCAACTCAACATGAACAAAACAAAAATCCTTACAACTGGGTCAGTATGCAACTTCACAATAAATGGAGAAAAGATTGAGGTTGTCCATTTTGCTTTACTTGGCTCTATAATCAACACCCGTGGAAGCAGCAGTCAAATCAAAAGACCCATTGCTTTGGGAAAAGCTGTGGCAAAAGATCTCTTTAGAGTGTTGAAAAGATGTCACGTTGAAGACGAAGGTATGCCTAACTCATGCCATGGTATTTTCGGCCGCATCATATAGTTGTGAAAGCTGGACATTGAACAAGGGAGACAGGAAAAGAATTGGTGCTTTTGAATTATGGTGCTGGAGACGTCTATTGAATATACCATGGACTGCCAAAAGAACCAAGAGATCTGTCCTAGAAGAAGTGCAACCAGAGTGCTCCTTGGAAGCAAGCATGGCCAGTGTCTTACATATTTTGGGCAGGTAGTCAGGAGAGGTCAATCCCTAGAGAAAGACATCATGTTAGGGAGAGTGGCAGGTCAACGCAAAAGAGGAAACCCCTCCACCAGATGGATTGACACAGTGTCTGCAATAATGGGCTTAAACATAAATAAGATCGTGTGCCTGGCACAGAATCGGGAAGTGTTTCCATCTGCTCTACATAGGGTCCCTATGAGTTGGACTGGACTCAACAGCACCTAACAACAAGAACCTGCCACATTGGGAATCACCAAGAGGTATCTTGATGGTTACCTGTAGTTGCTTAAGGTGAGCCTCACCAGGAAACAATGAGCAGCTTTAGTTCTCAAGAGGAGCCACTATAGGAGGTGAGTAAAGACCTCTTCTATCTTCCGAGGGTAGGATTTTATTGCTTACAGTGGGGTCTTCTTTGGAGAGGTGGCATAAATACTGATTACTCAGGACTTTGTTGAGGGAAGTCTTTTTTAGTGTCCTAGTCTCTCAAATGAATTGACTGGTTTTGGCCTCTCAAGAACCTTTCTTCTTTCTGGAGTTTCTCTGAGGAGGCTTTAATTTGCCTGGGGAAATGTATTTCCCAGGATTAAAGCCTATCAATTGGGCTTGTCCTTTCTGCCTGAAATTGCTTTCTCTGGGCCTTTTGAGTTTTTTATTTTACCTATGATTGAGAATCCCAAAAGGAGAACTTAAAAGTCAAGCATTTAGTTATTTATAAGCTACTTTGGTGTCATGTAAATACAGAACATAAATACCTATGTATACAATCATGGATGTTTCTGGAGTTTTACTTTACTCTATTTTATTTATTTATTTTTTAGTCCCTTTGTCACTTAAATGACAAAATATTGGCTTAGCCACATATCATGATATTGAGTGTTATAGTCCCAGCTTGGGGATCTCTTGGGACTGATGCAGGTCCTATGGGATATATAGGATTCATAGAGCTTAGGTCATAGAAAATCATCTGCCCCTAGGGTCATTTTAGTTCTCTGCGAATCAGCAGGAGTCTGTTTCAGGATAACATTGACATCCCACCAAGATAATTTGTAGCTTTGGGAGAGATGTCAGAAAACATCCACGTGTGTGTGTGTGTGTGTGTGTGTGTGTGTGTGTGTATTAGGACTCTCAGAAAATCTGTCCAGTGTCCTAATTGATTTGCTTAAGGCTTTGTGGAGAAAAAGGCTATTGCACCTTTATTGGTCCAAACTGTCCAGTAAGTTCTTGGAGAGAGCACATTTGAGCTGGTGATGCTGGAAGATAAGTATAAGGTCTCTGCTGTAAAGATGTTTGATTTGATGATTTAGCAAGGGTAGGGTGACTATGTCTAAGTTTTCCCTTAGGGAAAAGAAAGCTTGGACATAGGACAATGGTCAAAGATGTCCTGTCTTTTTATAAAAAGAACCTAGTCATAGTACCATAGTTAATGTTTCCATATATTGATTGAGGCTTTTGGTCCCCTACGTTGTGTTGGGAGAAGGACCTGGCAGCCCACTCCCAAAAAATAATCCACCATTGAAAACCTTATGAATAGCAGAGAAGCACTGACAGTAGTTCCAGGCATGGCACAGTGTCAGTAGTGTTTTGTCTGTTGTATGTAAGGTTGCTATGAGTTGTACCTGACTCCAAGCCACCTAACAACAACAAGAAGTTGTATTGGGCTCACACGGTGGTAGAAAAACAAAGATCTTTATCTAAGAAGTGAGTCATTGGAGACTGAGGGAGAGAATTCAGGAAGTGTTCATCATGATTAAGGCATCCCACCAATCATTTAGGACCCTGGGAATCACATACCAACCCAGGGCGAGGTTGAGTTGGATCTCTTAACTGGCATGAACTAGGTTTCACCCACTTGGTTGGCAGGAAGCAAGTATCCTTAGTCCAGATGGACTAAGGCCCAATGCTCATGTGTTACTCACTTAGTTGTCTAGACCCAAGTGTCTTTAGTTCAAAAGAAGTGGGCCCAAATCTTATATTCATTAGTTCAAAAGAACTAAGTCCCAGTGCTTATGTATTTTCTCTTAATTTTATCCCCAGTTTGTTGTTGTTAGATGCTCTCGAGTCAGATCTGACTCACAGGGACACTCATATTTTTTTTTGGGGGGGGGGAGTTACTGGGGGTTGAACCCAGGGCCTCGTGCTTGAATGCTTTGCAAGTGCTGTACCACTGAGCCCATTTTTTTACATTTTTTGAGACAGGATCTCGCTAAATTACGTAGCCCTGTGGCATCCGGTCCTGTCAGATCTCAGAAGCTAAGCAGGGTCAGGCCTGGTTAGTACTTGGATAGGAGACTGCCTGGGAACACCAGGTGCTGTAAGCTTGGGAGATGGACCCAGCAACCCACTCCCAAAAATCAATCTGCCATTGAAAACCGTATGAATAGCAGAGAAGCACTGACCATAGTGTTTCCTCTGTTGTAGGTAGGGTCGCTATGAGTCAGATACCGACTTGACTGCACCTAACAACAACAACAACCTTTTGAAACTTAAAGGGAATGACCTTTTTAGGTTTGTCTGTGTCCTGAAAGATGGTTGGTCTCTCAGGTTAATTTTTTCCCCAAGGAATGACCAATTTCTTGAGAAGGTACATATCCCCAAAGTGACCATCTTTTTGGGAATGCCTACATCTTGGAGGGGTTCATTCCCCCATGATTGTCAATGGTAAGTCGTGTTTCCTTTTAAAGAGAATTTCCCATCTAAGATACTTGTCCATACCTGTTGCACTTTTCTGATTAGAGCCCTTACCTTTTCATTAGGTAGTGGGTCAGTGTTGAATCAGTAGGACGTCTCTTCCTTGGAATTGCTGGAGACGCAGAGGGCATGGTACATATATAGTCTTCACAGCTGGTTTCCCTGAGTCCTAGGGAAGGGAGAAGTATACTCCTGGGTGTAGGGCATCACAGCTGAGTGAGCTTAGAGAAAGAGTGTGACCTACAACAAGGGTGGCTTCCATGCAGGGCTCTTGCCTAAGTGCCTGGGTGGTGTCCCTCCCTGCACATGTGTGCTGCAGTCCAGCCGGGTGAAGGGGAGAGCCGAGGATGAAGGAGAGGAAGAGGCCAAGACTGATGGTCTTGAGCAAAACTTTATTCTCTATACTCATGCTTATATAGTAACTCAAGGAGATACTAAAAATAGATCTATACTCATGTTAATATAGTAACTCAAGGAGATACAAAGGACAGCTCACAAAGGTAACTGCAGTACAATGGACTTTGTAACTGTTATAAGGTTTACAATCAGCTTAGTTAGCCCCCAGCAACAGATTAATCCTAAAGAGACAATGAGGGAACAAAGTTCAGATCTAAGGAACCAGAGGGACTGCATGTCCCTCATTCCACAGGTAGCAGAGCTTCCTGCTATCCTCACGTTTGTCAAGTAGCCAAGCTCTCAGGCATGTATATTTATGCAGGCATTGCCTTTTAACTCGTGTTGGGCCTATGGCTCCTGACACGTGCTAAATCTGTAGAGACCCATAGTGCTTCAGGGATAGAAGGTATGTTGGGACCAGGTCGGTGAGACCACCTTAGCCCCACTCGAGATAGGCCTATGTGTGTCTCTAGAGTGAGACCATGTGCCAGTGGTGAATTTTTTGGAGGCAGTATTAGCTTATAGGATCTTTCTGGCTGTTGTTGTTAAGTGCCCTTGAATCAGATTCAACTCACAGTGACACTCATAGGGTTTTCAATGGCTGATTGTTTCAGGATTATTTTGGGTGTGGATTGCCACTTCCTTTTTGCACTTTCAGTCCGAAGCAGTCTTATCTAAAAGAGTGCAAGCATAGAAACATCCAGTTTGTATTTAGAATGTATCCCAAAAGAGGATTCTTAGAAATCAGTATTTGATTACTTGATGGTTTCTTTTTGTCTTGTTTATTTATTTTACAAAAGTAACTTTAAAAATTTTTTATAACAAAGTAAGTCTTTATGTGCTAATGAAGTCCCAGGAGTCTGTATTTGACCCATACTGTGTTCTGAGCATCTAGCAGTTACAAACAGACAGAACATGTTAATAGTCCTGGAAATTGAGATAATTATAGCCTTTATGTTAAAACCTTAGTTATAAAAGAAAGCAATAGTAAAACAAATTAGCTAACTTAAAGAAGTGTTGAATCTGTATAACAGAATGAAACAAATGAAGATCACCTGTTTTGTAGCTTAACTTTAAGATTCTTTTGCAAGCCTCTAGTCAGGCAGGAACAGCTAGGTTTTTAAATGACAAGTTTTCTCCCCCCCCTTCTTAATTTCAGAGTTAATTTTTAAATGCCTATATTAAAGCTAGGCCTGGCTTGAGGGAAAACTTTGAGTAACAGGGTTTTTTCAGAGGTGGGAGGAGAGGAGAAAAAAACTAGTTAAATTGATGGGCAGAAAGAAAAAAAAAACCTCTATATTGTAATATTGGAGATGCTCATATACAAAATAAGAATATTAAATCATAGATGTAGGCCAACAGCCAGTCTGACAATAACACATAAACAATCAGCAGTTATCACAAACACTGACCAACAAGAAACTAAACATATAACACATATTAAATTGGAATTCACTCTTAGATACTTCAGTCAAGTATCTCAAGCTGGTACTATGTAAACAATAGTCAATACACAGACATAAAAAAAATTTGTAGCTCTTCATTTGTAGGTATATTGTTTGCCAATTTTATTGCTCTTGGCCTAGGACTAAGCAATCTTTAATAGGAAATTTGTATTTTAAAGACAAAGAGCTTAAACTTTATAAGGGCTTTTAAGTATACACCCAGTAAAAGCAAAAAGGCAGAAAGGGTGAGGCTTGTTCTTTAGGCCTCAGGTGTTACATTTTACTATTTGGAAAGTTAATCATTTGAGAGGAAGATGTCTCTACAGATGAAAGTTTCTCTTCTTCCCTCCCCCTGGGATAAGATTGTTGTTGTTGTTAGGTGCCATCGAGTCGGTATCCGACTCATAGCGACCCTCATAGGGTTTTCAATGGCTGAGTGCTTCCGATTGCCTTGGGAGTGGATTGCCAGGCCCTTCTCCCATTTTTCCGGTGCTGGGAATTGAACTCTGGGCCTCAGACGCTGCAGCGCAGCGCTCTACCCACTGAGCTAAATCCCAGCCCCCTGGGATAAGAAGGTAATGACAAAATCTACAGGAATTGCTCTATTTTCTAAAGGGGGCAGGAAGAGATCCCCACTGTAATGAGCTGGCACCACCCAATAAGGTCTCCCAGAAGTGAGATTCCCATGGGTCCTGTGGCCTGGAGATGTTAGTTTATTTTAGGTGGGGCATGAATTTTCCCTTCTCATATTACCTGCAGAGTGAGGTGCAGGGAATCCCAGAAAGGCATGTTTATCTTGGGGTACTGTGGTGGGGTGAAAATAGGAAGAAGGAGAGAGATAGAAAATAGAAAAAGTGGGATATGAGAGCATTAACCTTTAGATTATGTGCAGTGGTAGAAGGGGACCTAGTGGGTGAGAAGTCTGAGCCATGCATAGACTTCTCTTTCCTTCCTTTCCCCAAACACTTAGCATGGCTTGACCTTAATCTTGCCCGGGCTGCATTGGAGCCCAGGAACATTATTGACAGTAAAGTTGTCGGTGGAAACTTGCAAGGCAGGCTCTGTAGAGAAGAGCAGGGAAAGATAGTAGATCTTATCTTTCCAGGAGCATCCTGACTAGTCAGCCAGAAGAACATTAGAAGCCAGGCCCCAAGGAACAGGTTGCTGTGGGAACTGTAGTGCTGGTATTTGACGCATAGACCAGAGAAAAGAAATTATAAGACTAAGCTTGGAGATCATATCCCCCATTCTCAATGAATCCTAACCAGGAAAATCAGCCACAGGGTTTGGGATTGTGCATGCTTATACGAGTTCTTATGTTGCATGGAGATTTTCTAGTAGTGGGTTGGACAAACCTGGCATTATTGTGGGTCCCATTCTGTTTCCCACTTATCCTGGCAGATACCCTAGTGACATTTAGCTGTCCAACCCATGCTTATGGTTGTGGTATTTATGGGATCGATTTCCAGAAAAGAGGGAAAGATCAAAAGCGGAAGCAGAAAGGGAGGGGTTTCCTGGAAAGGTCTCCAGGGAGAAGAGTTTCCAGGACAGGTAGAGGGCATGGCTGCACCAATCTACTGCTTTGTTATTTACAGAGGCACTTAGGGAGGAGAAAGGGAAGAGAGAGAAGGCAGAGTTTAGGAAAAATTGCCCATTTTCTGTAGTGTTTTGGATCTAATGTGCTGCTTAAAGGGGTTTACTCCTTTGGATTTCACTCCGAAATCAAATCATCCCACTGTGTCCCAGGAGGTTCTCTTGTAGGAAAGAGACTAGCTCAGAACATCAGGGGATCACTTCCTCATGGATGTCCTCTAGAGAACCTGTTTGTCCCATCTTACCCAGGGATGGGTTATATAACCTAGGAAAGGCCAGTTCTTCAATGTCAAAGATATTCATAAAAAGTCTAGGGGGATTATGGGCCAGAGAGGAAAACCAGGACAAGATGGAAAGTATAGCCTCTCACCCAGGGGTTAGCAACAGGTAGAGTTTTCCTTCCTTGGTCTTCAGATCACATTGAAGAGTAACCTGAACCAGAGATCCTCAGTTACCAAGGGGGAATTCTCTTTACACTGAGAAGCGTAGGTAAAAGAAGAGTAAAGAAGAGTATATATCTCACCCTTTCAGTCCAGCGGAGTCTCCTGACTTGATAAATGGAGTCTTTGGGTGCTCTTGCCACCAACCTTCGATTTCCCCAGATGTCCAAGTCATACTTCCTAAGAAACTGGGTTACAGTTAGAGCAGAGGCCAGAAAGTTAGAGTCCTGAGAACTGAAGGTGAGTTGAGGAGTCGGTAAAAAGAGAATGTCCTGATGAATTTCAAGGGATCTCGACTCAGGGAGATACTAGAAGTTTTACCTGAATAATCTGAGTCATGAAACCAGTAGGTATTACTGGGAAGGTGGGTAGGCAGTCTGGCAGGTTCGGGGGGCTTCCCTGGGAGGCCAGTGGCAGATACCTCCCCAGTGCAGCAGATAGTACCTCCGTTCATTTGTGTTCAGCATATGAAAGAATTTCTATGAGACATAAATTATAGTAAGGTTTATTAAAGTTTATTAAAGATAGAGAATATAGACATATTAAAGATAGCACACCTTGGAGACATGAAGGTAAGCAGTAGTAAAGGGCTACTGGTACATAGAGCTGAGGTCCCATGTGTTTTTAATAGTGAAGTTTGGGCCCTCAAGGGAGGAAAGAAACATTCCTTAGGTCTGCTTGGAATGGGCTGATAGACTCCCCAATACCTTCTAAGGAATGGGCCCCCAAAAGGATATTTCAAAAGATTAGGAATCCAAATGGCTGTTACCTTTTTTTTTTTTTGTGGTACTGGGGGTTGAACTCAGGGCCTTATGCTTGCATGCTTTGCAAGTGCTGGGCCACTGAGCTGCACCCCCACCCCATTGTTTTTACTTTTTAAGACAGGGTCTCGCTAAGTTATGTAGACTGCCTCTGGTCTCGAACTTGCGCTCCTTCTGCCACTGACTTCCGAGCTGCTGGGATTACCGATGAGCCGCTGGGGTTACAGGCCTGGGGTTACAGGCGTGCGCCACCATGCCCAGCATGGTTGTTAATCTTGATAAGGGAGTAACCTCCACTGAACAATGTCCTTTTCATTTGCTGGGGTGTGTGTGTCTCACATAATCCTTAACCATCCTTCCTGGCTAAATGCAAAGGTGATTTCACTCCTCTGCTTCCTCCTGACAGGGAAGCACTGTCACTAGATCAACACATTTGTCTCAGAGGGAGCTTACAATGATAATCATATCTCAGGTGGCTGGGAGGCACATGGCTGGGAAATAGGTGGTTACAGAGGCTGTTTAATTCTATTTTTTCCTGCCTTGTTACCCTCTAACATTATGTACCATTTTCCTAAAAATGCCTATTTTCTAAAAAACTGAAAACCATTAGCAAGAAAAATGTCATTGTTTTGCATTTTGCACATCTCTTTAAGTAGCTGAATGTCTAATATTTGAAATATAGAACAAAATGGAAAAATATGTCAGTGGGCTCACTTAAATTTTCTCTCTAGACAAACGTCAAGAGTAGTTAGAAACAATCAGAAAGTTGCTTAGTAGACTTGGAATGGGGGAGTTTCATGTCAGGTGAATACTTTCCAATAAGAGTCCACCCACAGTAGTGATAGACCCTTGTCCAGGAATTGCCATTATTTAACAGAGGCTCAGCAAGTATTTGTTGGGTGATTAATAATTTCCCAGAGGTTTCTAAGTTGTTTTTTCCGCTGTTGTATTATTTTTTTACTATAGTTCAAAGAATAAATAGGAGTTCTTTAAAGTATTTTAGCTTAAGGTGGTTAAACAAGGCTACTTCCCTGAATCTGAGAAATGAAAAAGAAAGGCTCTATAATAGTTTTCTCTCAAAATTTAAATTGTACCGTTTGTTATTACCTCAAAAGAACTAACGCCCAATGCTTAGTTTTATCCCTAGTTTGTTGTTGTTAGGTGCCCTTGAGTTGGGTCTGACACGTAGGGACTCTCAATGACAGTTTTGAGATTGCTTTGGAAAGTGATTGCTATGTCCTTCTCCCTTTTTTTTGTTGCATTGCTGGGGATCAAACCTGGGAACTCAGAGTACATAGCAGCATTCTACCAACTGAGCTAAATCCTATCCCTGCTTCTCTTAGGTATATGTCTCCTTTTGTTGTAAGAATCTGGAGATATCTGGAGAGATCCAGCATAAATAAGAAGAGTCAAAAAAAGGGAGCATGTATGCATTAATGAAGTATGCTGAGTTATATGGTAGTGAATTATGGCGGATCAAGAACTGACATATCTTTGAAACTGCCAATAGAACCAGCAAGCACTTTAATGACTATTTAAAATATCAATTGAACTTTGATCATGTGTTACAAGAAACCTCCCATCAGTAATTTTCATCAATGCTTTGGAAGAATTCAAATTTAACAAAAATATTTGAAAAGAACACTTTGGTGTAATAGACAGTTGATCGAAGGAAGTTGAATAGTCTACCAAGGTTTTTAAAAATTCATGAACATTTCTTTTCTTCCCTCAGTTATCTTCAACTGTTGTGAAGCACAAGACCTTTCAGACCACTGTAGATATGGATAAAGAAGAAAGAAAGACTATCAACCAGGGTCAAGAAGACGAAATGGTAACCAGATTTCATAATTTATTTGTGAAGTATGAAGAATTTATCTCTGTAATTTATTATCCTAGGCAGTAGAAAAGTATAATGAAAAAACTGCAACAGATAAGTCAGTAAATTTCTTTTCTCATCCTGTGTTTTTGAATTGAGATTATATAATATCTCTATTTGTTGGTTTTAGTATAATTTCTTTTTCACTTGTAAGGTTTTAACATTCTGGGAGAAAAAGTATGTTTTTGCATTTGGTGATTTAAGACATTACATTATCTAATAATGAAATATACTGCCTGAAGTAAAGATTTCTAATTTTGGTTTATAAAGCTGAGAGGTCAGCTTAATTAAAACAGCAATAACAACTTTTAATTCTTTGTTGGGGGGTTGTTGTTGTTAGATTCCATCCAGTTGAGTCCGACTCATAGGAACCCTGTGTACAGCAGATGGAAACACTTCCCGATTCTGTGCCAGGCACACGATCTTATTTATGTTTAAGCCCATTGTTGCAGACACTGTGTCAATCCATCTGGTGGAGGGGTTTCCTCTTTTGCGTTGACCTGCCACTCTCCCTAACATGATGTCTTTCTCTAGGGATTGACCTCTCCTGCTACATGTCCAAAATATGTAAGACACAGTCTGGACATGCTTGCTTCCAAGGAGCACTCTGGTTGCACTTCTTCTAGGACAGATCTCTTGGTTCTTTTGGTAGTCCATGAATAATCGTCTCTAGCACCATAATTCAAAACCATCAATTCTTCTCCTGTCTCCTTTGTTAACTGTCCAGCTTTCACAACCATATGATGTGGCTGAAAATACCATGGCATGAGTCAGGTGTACCTTCGCCTTCAATGTGACATCTTTTCAATACTTTAAAGAGATCTTTTGCCACAGCTTTTCCAAAAGCAATGGGTCTTTTGATTTCTTGACTGTTGCTTCCATGGGTGATGATTGTAGAGCCAAGTAAAGCAAAATCATGGACAACCTCAGTCTTTTCTCCATTTATTGTGAAGTTGCATACTGACCCAGTTGTAAGGATTTTTGTTTTGTTGATGTTGAGTCGCAATCCATACTGAAGACTGTGTTCTTTGATCTTCATCAGTAAATGTTTCAAGTCTTCTTCACTGTCAGTAAGCAGAGTTGTGTCACCTGCATAATGCAGGTTGTTAATGAGTCTTCCTCTAATCCTGATGCCGCATTCTTCCTCATAGTGTCCAACTTCTCGGATTATTTCCTCAGCACATAAATTGCAGAGATATGGTGAAAGGATACCACCCTGACACACACCTTTCTCAACTTTAAACTAGGCCATGTTTCCTTGTTCTATTCGAACAACTGCCTCCTGGTTCATGTAAAGATTCCTCATGAGTACAATTAGGTGCTCTGGTATTCCCATTTTCCGAAGTGTTATCCATAATTTGTTATGATCCATAGTGAAATGCCTTTGCATAGTCAATAAAGCATAGATAGACATCTTTCTGATATTCTCTGTTTTCGGCTAGTATCTACCTGACATCAGTAATGATGTCCCTGCTGGTTCCCCTCCCTCTTTAGAAACTGGCTTGATTTTCTGGCAATTCTGGGTCTATATACTGCTGCAGTCGCTTTTGTAAAATTTTTAGTAAAATTTTAGTAAAAGCTTTAATAAAATTAGTAAACTACTAAAATTTTGCTTAAATAAAATCTTTAGTAAAATCTTTAGTAAAATCTTCAGTAAATTTTGTTTTAGTAAAATTAGTAAAATCTTTAGTAAACTTTTGCTTGTTTGTGATATTATTGATATTGTCCAGTAGTTTTTCCACATTTCAGTTGGATCCCCTTTTTTTGGGAATAGGCACAAATGTGGATCTTTTCAAGTTAGTTGGCTAGGTAACTGTTTCCAAATCTGTTGACATAAACATGTTAACACTTCCTGTGCTACATCTGTTGAAACATCTCGGTTGGTATCCAGTCAGTTCCTAGAGCCTTGTGTTTCATCAGTTCTTTCAAGGCAGTTTCCCCTTTATCCTTCAATACCATTAGTTCCTCTTCATATGCAACCTCTTGAAATGGTTGGTCATCAACCAATTCTTTTTTATATAAGGACTCTGTATATTCCTCCCATCTTCTTTTGATGTTTTCTGCCTCATTTAGTATTTTCCCTGTAGAATCTTTCACTATTGCCACTCTAGGCTTGAATTTTTTTTCACTTCCTTAAGCTTGAGAAACACAGAGCATGTTCTTTCCTTTTGGTTTTCTTCCTCCAGCTCTTTGCACATGTCATTATAGTATTTGTTTTTGTCTTCTCGGGCTGCCTTTTGAAATCTTCTGTTTAGTTCCTTAACTTCATCATGTCTACGTTTTACTTTAGCTGCTCGACATTCAAGGGCAAGTCCAGCATCTCTTTTGACGTGTAATTTGGTCTTTTCTTTTTTTCTTGTCTTTTAATAACCTTTTGCTTTCTTCTTGAATGATATCTTTTATATCATGCCACAGCTTGTTGGGGGTACGAGTAGAGATATGTCAGGTAAAATACAAGATGTCTTGTTGATGTGAATGTGACATAATTAGGGAATAAGTTTTAGTTTAATGTCCCAAGGTTGCATGGAACAAACAAAAAAGTTATCTGTTGCTTATTTGAAATTTAAACTAGGCTGTCAGCATTTTGATTGATTATATATGGTAACCTTTATATGTGTATGTGTGTGTGAGGGGGTGGTAATGGGAACATTTAAGTAATTTAGGTCAATAGGTCAAAATGATCAATCACAGTGGTATTGGAACAGTTAGTAAATCACCTGAAAAAAAAATAAAGTTGAAACCTATCCCATCTAAATGCAGTGTGATATTCTGGGTATTTTGGAATAGAAATAAGATGTTACTGGAAAAACTGGTGAAATCTTAATGTTGAGTGTAGGTAATAATAATGAAACAATGTTAATCCTTTTTGGTTTTAAAAAATGTACTAAGATGTTAACGTTAGGGGAAGCTAGAGGAAAAGGTCTGGGCTAGGATTTAGCTTAGTTGGTAGAGTGCTGCTCTGTAGTCTCTGCAGTCCTAGGTTGGATTTCTAGCACCACAAAAATGGGAGAAGGACATGGCAATCCACTCCCAAGACAATCCTGAAACAATCAGCCATTGAAAACCCTACAAGGGTCGCTATGAGGGAAAATACTCTATAGCACTTAACAACAACAAATGAAAGGCCTATAAGAACTTGGTAATGTTTTGCAGCTTTCCTATAAACCAGAAATTGTTGGAAAATAAAAAGGTTGGTTTTTTTTTGTTTGTTTTTGTTTTTGTTTTGTTTTGGTTTGTTTTTTTGAAAAAAGAAACCTATCTTACAGCAATGTAAGTTCTGGAAGCATTAAAAAGATATATAAAAATGAAATTATAAAAATGGTAAGTTTTGAAATATTCTGTGTCCATGGGAAGGACTTATTAAACATAATATTAAAAACCCTAAAGTATAAATATCAACAAATTTACTATTAAAGTATAATTTGAACCATGAACCAGAAACAAAATTTAAACGTAAGTTATAAATTGAAAAAATATAGTTCATGTGACAATAGTACTCGTCTTGGAAGCCAAGAATTTTTTAGTTTATCTTCCAAGTCATTTGATAATTAATCATGTGATCGTTGTGTCCATGCAGGAGATTTATGGTTATAATTTGTGTCGCTGGAAGCTTGCCATAGTTTCTTTAGGAGTGATTTGCACTGGTGGGTTTCTCCTCCTCCTCCTCTACTGGATGCCTGAGTGGCGAGTGAAAGCGACCTGTATTAGAGCTGCAGTTAAAGACTGTGAAGTGGTGCTGCTGAGGACTACTGTAAGTCCATTTATTTACTGGTAGCTCATTATTAGAGAAGTAAAATAATGTTCGTGTGTATTTTTTTCCAAAGTATTATATGAATGGAACACTATGCCATGATATGAGGAGTGTTAAGTCTAATATTTCTAAAGTGTCTATATTTGAAGTGAATATTATTACAGTGATTAGAATTTAAAGGAATCTTAAAGATAATCAGGTTATGCCCTTTTTGTAGCTCTTGAGTCTCTGAGAGATCAGATACTTGTCTTTTAAGGTACTGGCCCATTAGGATGATAGCTCAAATCTCTCATTGACTAGGCCATATATCTTTCTTCTATATGATGCTGCTGTGTCTCAGGTGTTGTTTTTTTTTTTTTTAAACATAATTATAAGCATTTTATAAGAAGTTTTAATATCTAATGTTCAATATTTAGGCAAATAAAGGAATTGAGGTCTTTTATGGAATATATTGATGTTAGTACTGGTGAAATGTGTCATAAATTTTAGCAGTGGAACATACTTCATGTTTGAATTTCTTCATCTCATGAAATTGTTTAACATTTAGTGAGTAGGAAGTAATATTTTCTCAATTAGAGATAAATTTGTGAAGAATGGAAATTAAATAAAAGTACAGATAGTTATATACACATAATTGACTCTTGACCTTTCTCCCTTTCTTTCCTAAGGATGAATTCAGAATGTGGTTTTGTGCAAAAGTTCGTTTTCTTTCTCTGGAAAGTCATCCATTTTGGAATCCAAAATCTATAAGTAATAAATTTTCAAATGGCCATGCAGTTCATTTAAATGAGAATCTGGCTGAAGAGAATAGGCCTGACATGAGTAAATACTCTCAAATTCAGTCACAACAGGTATTTGTGATCTAGTTTCAAACTTTTTTTAAAAACCAGAATTGTTAACATTTTACTCTGCCGTATGTATCTTATAATTTTGTTTGCAGTTATTGTTTGAGATAAATGTATATCCATACAAAATACCTACCACTAAATGTATCAGTTTAGGTAATAATAGAAGAAATAGATTATATAATAGGTGATAAGCTCTTTGTAACATTTATGTATGTTCTACAGATTCGTTATTTCACCCACCATAGCGTAAAGTATTTCTGGAATGATACCACTCACAATTTTGATTTCTTAAAGTAAGTATCTTTCTTTTGCTTGGATTATGTTATGAATGTCCTGAAAATGTTCTATTAAAAGAGAATCTATTCCAGTGTTACATAAATTTAAGGTTTTTATTATATAACTTTTATTCACTTATTAATAACTCTCCAGTGTTATCTGAAGACTTATTGGCCATTTTAAAGTAAGTCTCACATGCAACTTGTACCTTGGAAAAATTTTCATAAAATTTAAAAGTAAAGGTGGTACATGTCTATAATCCCTACACTCAGCACTCAGGAGGCTGAGGCAAGAGGATCTCATGAGGCCAGAGAGTGAGACCTAGTTTCCAAAAAAAAAAAAAAAAGGGAAAAAAAAGAAACAAGCAGCATAATACCAAAAGTCTCCTGTGTTTGAGGTTTTTTTGTTTTCACCTCAAAGTGAATTTAAGTATACCTGATAACCTATGTTCTTAACTTAGTTTATTGTTTGTTTATTTTGTGTGTGCGCCTTGGGCTGGAGATCTAACCTATGGACTCAAGCATCGTAATAAGCAGGGACTATATGAATGAACTAGGTACCTAATCCCTATGTTTTATCAATGTATCTGGATTATTACTTCCCAATTTGTTGATGTTCTCATCCAGTTGTACTTGAAAAATCAAGTAACACACTTAATTTTACTATTTGGATAAAGAATAGGACATTGTCAAATGTGTCATCTTTGGATAGGACATATTGACGTAATCCTATAAAAGTTATTTTTTGTGGAGTGCTCAAGTTGTATAAGTACTAAATTTGGATAGGTTTTTCTTTAAGAGAGAGGATCTTTTTCTGTTGTCCAGGTAGCCCTGAATGCCTGGGCTCAAGTGATCCTACTGTCTTATGTTTTAGCCTCCCTAGGATTCTGTACTTATTGCTATTGTTAAAATGATTATTTTAACACTATTACTTTAGAATGCCAAAGTTCTTAAATCTAGCAATAAAATCAAGAATCATGAATATTCAAGATATGAATGCCTAGATTTTTTTGTCAGATGCATTAAAGAGTTGGAGTATTCTGGAATAGGTCTGGGCATTTTCACTTGTTTAGCTCCCCCCCCCCCCCCACTTTTCCCTCTTGTTGGTGTTTGGGGTTTGAACCCAAGGCTTCACACATACTTTGCAGGTACTCTACCACTGGGCTATACCCCCTAGCATATTTTTTATTTTTAATTTTGAGTCATGGTCTTGCTAAGTTATGCGCTGCTTCTGTCCTTGAACTAGTGATCTTCCTGGCTCTGCCTCGCAAGTCACTGGGATTACAGACATGCGCCACAGCATGGGCTTTACCTGTTTAGTTCTAAAGACCCTTCCTGATTAAGAACCATTGCTTTAAAAATTGTCAGTGACTTAACATTTTGTTAAAAAATTTAATGCTGGTCTCTGCTTATGCCTGCTGCCTTTTGGAGAAATCATCAACTTCAATGGGGAAAAAATATCAGATACACTCTTTTAGACATAGAAACTTGGAATATTTTAATTTATCCCAATAAGATGAATGAAATGTGGAGCTTAGCTTTCCTACCTGAAAAAAGTGAAAAAGGATTGGAATCATGTATATGTATAATTCTCTTGCTTTAGAGTTGTAGGCTGGTATTTCAGTTAAAATAAGTATAATTGAGACATTTTTGGGAAAAGCAGGTGTGGTAGTTGGATCCCAGTTAGGTTTGTTATAGATATTAGTCATTATCTGTGACTCGGATTTTGTACTTTTAACTTAGATATGTATTAGCTCAGGGAGGGCTTTGAATTGGTGCTTTTGTGGAGATGGAAGAAAATGAATAGGATTGTTTAAAGCTAATCTTAAAAAGAAACTATGTAAATAATTTTTTTTTTTAAAGCTTTAGTTTGGAATTTTCAGGTTAGTTATACTTTACCTTAAATTTTATTAGTTTAATTATTGTCTCTTATTGCTATGGTACAGTGTTAAATGATACTGGTATTACATAAACTTAAGTATTTAGAGCTGTCTTATCACATAATAAATGCAGTGGATAACTTAGTTCTGTTTGAGATTGAGACCATTCATTATCCTACGAACTTGAGATTTTAAAGTTCTCATTTATTATTCCTACATTTTCTAAGAAGTTTGTTAGGAAATTACACTTTTAAAATTAGGCATATAGAAAAATGAGGCATTAAGAAATTTGGATATTTTAAACTTTGTTTAAAGTAAAAACTTTGGATTTATTTAGGGGACTGGATGAAGGTGTTTCTTGTACGTCAATTTATGAAAAGCATAGTGCAGGACTGACAAAGGGGATGCATGCCTACAGGTAATTTTTATCCAACTAAAGTTAGATCTGTTCTCAAAATTCCTAAATTATTTTTTACCATATAATGCATATCAACAAGTATTTAAATATTTATAGACTAGTATGTGAGAACTTACTGATATTTTATTTAACACTATAAACACTCTCAGTTTAAGAATTATAAAAATGTTGAATCTGATATTGAAGTTAATACTTTGAATTTATACCATATTTCATCAATTCTCAGATGCAGATTTTCCCACATTTTGCTATCTCTGAATTTGGGATATAGTTGATGGAATGTCAGTCATCCTTTGCTTGACAAACGTTTTGTCTTTCTTGATCACAAATAAAATAATACTGTGTTTTGCAGATTGGTAGCATCTTAAGTTTTCTGAAATATTGGGGTTGTGAACTCAGATTTAGCACAACTGAACTTTGTAAATTGGGAGCCATACTGCTTTTCTTGTGTTATTCTTTGTTAAAGCATAAAAATATGCCAGTATATTCTGTATTTTAAAGATAAATACTATTTTCAGGTTAAATGACAAATTTTTTTCAAAGGGTTTGGAACCCTTTTTTCAAAGGGTTGGAACAAAAAGTTCATTCAGACTTACATTTCATAAAAGGCAAAAACTACTATATCAAATAGGAAGTACTATTACAAGGAATTCCGTGGATGGAGTTAATAATAACACAACCTTTTTTTGTTTTTTTCTTTTCTTTTGGTGGGCCTGGGAATGGAGCCCAGGGCCTCATGCATGCTAGGCAAGCATTCTACCACTGAGCTATATCCTCAGCCCCTAAGTAGCTTTCCTAAAGCACAGTGTTCTAAAAATCGAATGTACAGTGTTTTGAAGTAAGCACTCTTAGTATAATATTCTCATTAGAAAAATAGTATAGGATTCCTCATTTATTTAGTCTCTTGTAAAAATTAATTGTAATTCAGACTTTGTTAAGACAAATTGTATTCAAGGATTGATAAGCACCTTTTGCTTAGTGGTTTTCTCTGACTAGTGGAAAGACACTTTGTCTCCTGTAAAGATGTGAGACAGAATGAAATAAAATGCAAGTAGTATAGTTATCCACTACTGACTTCTTTGATTCAGGTACTGTAGATAGAGAATTTTAATTGTAGACCACAAACTTTTAGAAACATGAATTTAAGAGCAGTCTGTAGTTTAAACCTTATCTAATGCAATGCCCTTCCCTAAGTCACACCATTATATAATACAGTATAATACTGTTCTTATATTTTCCTGTTACAGAAAATTGCTTTATGGAGTAAATGAAATTGCTGTGAAAGTGCCTTCTGTTTTTAAACTTCTAATTAAAGAGGTAAGAGTATTACATATAATCCAACATTTGTGATCCACAGATTTGTCAATTTGGAAAGCATCATGATTAAGTAATAAGATAGTCTTGATTTTCTGCTAAATTAACTTTACTTTCTATTTTACATGGAATGCAAAAGTAGAGAAAATTTTTCTCAGAGAAAGAATTTTGAATATGACATTTTATTTTGTTTAATTTTGTTTTATTATGTGTATTTCTTTTTAAAAAATCTTTTACTAAGGACACATCTATATTTCATCCTTTTCCTTCCCTTTTGCTTTGTAATCCAGGCTGGACTGGAACTCTTGTGGATCCTACTGCCTCAGCCACCTAAGTGTGGGATTATAGGCATATAGGCATGCACTAGAACGTCTCTCTTCCCTTCCTCCCCCCCCTCCTTTCTTCTCGCTCTTTGTGTGTATGTGTGTGCAGTATTGAGGGGTGATCCCAGGGCCTTCCACCACTGAGCTGTACCTCCAATCCCTTTTTTTGTTTTTTTTTATCTCAAGACAAGGTCTTGCTAAGTTTTACAGGGTGCCTCTGGCCTCAAACCTACCTTTGCTCACGGAGTCATTAGGGTTATGGGTGTGTGCTACCATGCCCAGATCTTCTTTTTTCAAGCCAGAATTTTACTGTGTAACCCGGGCTGATCTGGAAATCACTGTGTAGCCCAGGCTGGGCCCAAACTCACCATCTTCCTTCCATAGCCTTTGGGGTCCTGGGATTACAGGCATGTGCCATCATGTCCAGCTTTTTTTCTTTCTATTTTATTTATTTATAGTTGTTTGATTTTTTTGGTACTAGAGGTTGAACCCAGGGCCTCATGCATACTTTGCAGGTACTGTCCCACTGAGCTGCACCCCCTAGCCCTTTTTTAATTTTTAATTTTGAGACAGGGTCTCATTAAGCTGTGCAGGCTGCCTCTGGCCTCAAAATTGTGATCCTCCTGCCTCTGCCTCCCTAGTCACTGGGATTTGTAGGGATGCACCACTGCACCTGGTGTTTGTATTTTTTAAAAGCAATTTATAAGCTGGGTGCCCTGCTGCACACTTGTAATGCCAGTGACTGAGGAGATTGAAGCAGGATCACAAGTTTGAGGCCAGATGTGGCCTGTGCAACTTGGCAAGACTCTGTCTCAAAATTCTATAAAAAAAGGGAGGATGGAGTTGGGAGTGGACCTCAGGGGTAGAGTACTTGGCTAGCATGAGAAAGAACCTGGGTTCAGTCTCCCAGTACTGATGAAAAAAAAAGAAAGAAAGGGGAAAAAAATAACTTAGGTTTTCTTCATATGGTATTTCATGGTGCATTATTGGAAACTAAGCATTTTGCCAGAAGTTTGTTAATCAACAGAGCATGGTGATTATTCTTGAGAACTTAAAGTCTAGGAAGAAACATGTTAGTAGTTATTGTACTGAGAGTTTAGTTGTAAGTGCCATAGCTGTGTAAATACAAGATTATGGGGATATAAAGAAAGGCAATGAGTAACTTTGCCTAGGAGAGGAAGGCTAGCCAATCTTTGTTCTGGTTTTTGGCTCTAGATGAAGAATTAGTTGTATTGAGTGAATACTTTTGATAGAAATGGTTGCTTTCCATCAGTTTCTTAGAGTTGTCATATAATATTGTGTACAAACCTAGCATAGTATAATGATTAGGAGTTCAGAGAGCCTGATTTGTAATATCATCCCATCATTAACCATCTTTGATCTTTAGAAAACATTTGTTTGCTGCATCTTCATATAAATGGGAGAACTTCTTTCTAAATATTTCATTTGGTTTTAATATAGAATAAGACCAGTTGTTTCGATTTTTTTGGTACTAGAGATTGAACCCAGGGCCTCATGCATACTTTGCAAGTGCTGTACCACTGAGCTGTACCCCCAGCCCTTTTTAAATTTTTACAGTGAACTTTACAGTGAACTTTGACATATGAATAAGTTTGTGCTTTGAGTTCATAACAGGTAAACATTTGTTCCATTTGGTTAAAAGTTTTGTATCTTAGCCCAGAGCATAGTAACAGTTGGAAAGAAAGTAACTATTGGAAAGAACGCGAATAGCTAGACTTGAGTTTAGTATGAATCTGAATGTATGCAAATAATTTAAATTAGCCTTATGTAACCAATTTCTAGTAATTTTGTGGTAAACAAGAATATATTACAAAATGCTCTACTCTTTGGAGTATATCACACATTGCCCTATAACACTAGAGAGCTTATCCTTTCAGTATGTGATGGGCTACTTTTCAAATGAAAAGGTGGAAAATTTGCTTGGTTATATATATGTCAAGCCTGCAGCTGTGGCCCTGTGGCATCTGATCCCGTCAGATCTCAGAAGCTAAGCAGGGTCAGGCCTGGTTAGTACCTGGATGGGAGACCGCCTGGGAACACCTGAAGCTGTAGGCTTGGGAGAGGGACCTGGCAACCCCCTCCCAAAAATCAATCTGCCATTGAAAACCCAATGAACAGCAGAGAAGCACTGACAATAGTGTTTCCCCTGTTGTACAGAGGGTCGCTATGAGTCGGATACCGGCTCGACGGCACCTAACAAGTAACAACAATATATATGTCATTCAGTTTGACATTTTGAAAATTTTGTTTTTTAGGTTCTGAACCCATTTTACATTTTCCAGCTATTCAGTGTTGTACTGTGGAGCATTGATGAATACTATTACTATGCTCTAGCCATTGTGATTATGTCCATAGTATCAATTGTAAGCTCACTATATTCCATTAGAAAGGTGAGTCAGACTTTATTATGTATTTTGGACCTGTATTTGGATTTTGTAATAACATGTAAGGTGTGTAACATAGTGCTTGGTATAAAATAAATACTCAGTTTATACATGCATACATGCTTTTTTTTTTTTTTTCTTCCTTTTTTAGGTAGAGGGAAGAAATGCTTTTTAGAATCAGATTACCACTTAACTACTTAGAGGCCATACAGATCTATATATGCTTATCACAGACTGAAATACTGAAAGTCTGGTTCCATTGTTTTCAGGGTTGTCTCAATAAAGTGCTTATTTTGTTTTGAACTGAAACAATCCTTAACTCTTAACATTTTAAGAAGGCAGAGTAATATTCATTTATCATATTAATGTACCTTATTTGTGAACACCATTGCTTTTTAGTGTCTCAAGTGTGTTTATATTGGCTAGTTTTTAATACTCTTTTTCATCTTTCAGCAATATGTTATGTTGCATGACATGGTGGCAGCTCACAGTACTGTGAGAGTCTCAGTTTGTAGAGTCAATGAAGGTAAGTACTTTAGGTAACAGTTGAATGTATAAACAAACAGGCCCATTAATCCCTAATGTGTGAAGTAAGCCCATTATATTATATGCACACATTCTTTTTTTTAAGAACTTAAAATACATGTTTAGATTCCTGAGTTTGTATCAAATTCATACTTATATAAGTATATAAAATTTTTCCTTTTCTGCACTGTGGTAGGCATTATGCTAGACTCCAGGAATTCAGTTTTACTGGAAAGATAGAAGATAAACAATAACAATAAAGGGTGATAAATGCTATGGTACAGAGCAGTCAGAGAACCTTATATAAGGGAGAGCTCATTTACTGTAGGTAGTAGGGATGACTTCATTGAAGTAGTTTTAAGTAATGCCTATGTATGTGAATTAGCCAGATAAAGTATATATGAGAAGTTAGTAAGGTTAGAGGAAAAGGGTTTTAGTCCCTCAAGGCCTGGAAATTAGGGATTATGTTGTCATTGTCAGAAGTGAAACATTCAGTATGGTGCACGTGGCAAGTGGTTGATGAATGAGGTATGATTAAGAAATTAGGCTGCAATCCAGAGAACAGTGGAAAGCCATGGAAGGGCTTTGAGCACAGGAGTGATATCATATTTGTCCTTTGTTAAAAAAAAAAAAAAAGTCATTCTGGCTTCCATATTTAGACTGGTTTAGTGGGGATGATATTGAAGGTCTGATCTTTGGATCTTTGGATCAAGGTAGAAATTGTGGAGATGAAGAGACATGAGATGGATTTGAAAGATACTGAAATATGGGCATTAAACAGGATGTGATGATCACTGGATGTTAGCTCTCAGAGGTGTCAGGCTGAGTGGATTGATATTGGTGCTATTTAATTAAATAGAGAACACTGGAAGAGAAGCAGGTTGTAGGAAGTATAATGTTTTGGAATCTAAGTTTGGTAAGATGTTGAAGAGATAAAGGAGAGAGACATCACAGCATCATGGCACTTGGAGGCAGTAGTTGCCTTAATTTCTCTAGAATATCAAATCAGTCTCCGTTCTCTTGACTCCATAGACTATGTCCAAATGATTGCTTCCTTCCTTGTGCTTTCTGGTCACTTGTTATTCTCACTGGGATGATCTCACTCACCTAGCTACAGTCTTATTAGATGTATAATTTATTAGTATTCTTCCTCTTCGGCTATTGCTGAAGATATTAGGGTTGCCAAGACAGACATACTATTCAACTTGAATCCTCTTTACCACTTCTTTTGTATGTTGTTGTTAGGTGCTGTCAAGTAGGTTCTGACTCATAGCAGTCCCATGAACAACAGAATGAAACACTCTGATTGTAAGCCAGGCACATGACCTTTTTTATGTTTAAGCCCATTGTTGCAGACACTGTGTCAGTCCATCTAGTTGAGGGTCTTCCTTTTTTTCCATTGACCTGCCATTCTCCCAAACATAATATCCTTCTTCAGAGATTGGTCCCTCCTAACTACATGTTTAAAATACATAAGACACAACCTAGCCTTCCTTGTTTCCAAGGAGACTCTGGCTGTACTTCTAGGACAGATCTGTTGGTTCTTTTTGAAGTCCATGGTAGGTTTAGTATTTGTCTCCAGCACTGTAATTTAGAAGCATCAATTCTTCTCTTGTCTCCCTTACTCAACATCCAGCTTTCACAACCATATGATGCCACTGAAAATACCATGGCACGAGTCAGGTGCACCTTCGTCATCAGTGTGACATCTTTAGTTTTCAACACTTTAAAGAGGTCTTTTGCAGCAGCTTTTCCCAGTGCAGTGTGTCTTTTAATTTCTTGACTGCTGCTTCAGTGGGCATTGATTGTAAAACCAAGTAAAGCAAAATCATGGACAACCTCAATATTTGCTCCATTTATTGTGAAGTTGCGTACTGACCGAGTTGTAAGGATTTTTGTTTTTTTTTGATGTTGAGTCACAATCCATGCTGAAGGCTGTGTTCTTTGATCTTCATCAGAGTATGTTTTCAAATCCTCTTTGCTTTCAGCAAGCAGAGTTGTGTCGTTTGCATAATACAAGTTAATAAATCTTCCTCCAATCCTGGTGCCATATTCTTCTTCGTAAAGTCCAGCTTCTCAGATTAGTTGCTGAGCATAGAGACTGAAGAGATATGGTGAATGGATACATCCCTGACGCACACCTTTCTCGACTTTAAACCAGGCAGTGCTTCCTTGTTCTGTTTGAACAACTGCCTCCTGGTCCATGTACTGATTCTTCATTAGTACAGTTAAGTGCTCTGGTATTCCCATTCTTCGCAATATTACTCATAATTTATGATTCACACAGTCAAATGGTACTATATAGTCAATAAAGTATAGACATCTTTCTGATATTCTTTGCTTCTGGCTAATATCCATCTGACATTAGCAATGATGTCCCTGGTTCCCTGCCGTCTTCTGACTGTGGCTTGATTTTCTGGCAGTTTCCTGTCTATATACTACTGCAGTTGCTTTTAAATGATCTTTAGCAATATTTTGCTTGCCTGTGATATTAATGATAATCATCCAATAGTTTCCACATTCTGTCAGGTCTCCTTTCTTGGGAATAGGCAAAAATATAAATCTCTTCCAGTCTGTTGGCTAGGTAGCTGTTTTCCAAATCTCTAGGCATAAACACATTAGCGCTTCCAGTGCTGCATCTGTTTGTTGAAACATCTCTGTTGGTATTCCATCAGTTCCTGGAGCCTTGTGTTTCACCAGTTCCTTCAAGACAGCTTCCACTTCGTTGTTGTTTTTGTTTTCTGGTACACTGAAAAGGAAGATTTTAAGTGTTGCTGAAGTTGCAGAAAAGTTAAATTTTAAGATAATTTTAACATAGTAAGTGTACTAATTGTTCTTATTTTTAAAATGAAAATCAGTATGTCTACTGTTTTAAATATTATCTTTAAAAGTTGTTTTATCATAGTTTAGTAAACCACTTCTGTTTTTTTAGAAAAGAGTAAAATGTATTTGTCCTATAGATCAACATGACAAAAGAATAGTTTTCTCTTTGCCTATCTTTGTTTACAAATTACTGTAACTGTCTTCTGAGGAAATATAAACCTGAGGGAGAAAAAATGAGAGGAAGAGATAGAGAATGTCTAAGTACAAGATGACTTTAAGGAAAAGCCTTGGGAAGATTGTGTGTGTGTGTGCACGTATCTGTGTGTGATCAGTATAGACACAATCTAATAAATTTAGTCATACCTAAAAGGTCTGGGATTTGGCTCAGTGGGTAGAGCACTGCGCTGCAGTCCCTGAGGTCCCGAGTTCAATTCCCAGCACCTCAAAAATGGGAGAAGGGCTTGGCAATCCACTCCCAAGGCAATCCCGAAACAGTCAGTCATTGAAAACCCTATGAGGGTCGCTATGGGTCGGATACCGACTCGACGGCACCTAACAACAACAACAACAACAATATCTTAAAGGGGCTGGGATTTAGCTCAGTTGGTAGAGCGTTGCGCTGCAGTCTCTGAGGTCCCAAGTTCAATTCCCAGCACTGCAAAAATGGGAGAAGGACCTGGCAATCCACTCCCAAGGCAATCTGGAAACAGTCAGTCATTGAAAACCCTGTGAGGGTTGCTATGAGTTGGATACTGACTCGATGGCACCTAACAACAACAACAACAATATCTAAAAGCCTGCAGCTGTGCCACTGTGGTGTCCAATCCCATCAGATCTGGGAAGCTAAGCAGGGTCAGGCCTGGTTAGTACTTGGATGGGAGACTGCCTGGGAACACCAGGTGCTGTAGGCTTAGGAGACAGACCCATTAAACTAATCCCAAAAATCAATCTGCTGTTGAAAACCCTATGAACAGCAGAGAAGCACGGACAATAGTGTTTTGGCTGTTGTACATAGGGTTGCTATGAGTCGGATACTGACTCGATGGCACCTAACAACAAAACAACAACAACAACAACAACAACAACAACAACAACATCTAAAAAGACTAATAATTTTGAGAATGAGCCATACCTCTGTGGCATCTGATCTCATCAGATCTCGGAAGCTAAGCAGTATCAGGTCTGGTTAGTATTTGGATGGGAGACTGCCTGGGAACACCAGGTGCTGTAGGCTTGGGAGAAGGACCCGGCAACCCACTCCCAAAATTCAGTCCGCCATTGAAAACCCTATGAATAGCAGAGAAGCACTGACAATAGTATCTTGCCTGTTGTACACAGGGTCTCTATGAGTTAGACACTGACTCAGTGGCACCTGACATAAGACAATAGGATTGTAAATAGTGACAAAAAAAAAAGAATACCATAAAAATGCTGTTGAAAAGGAAATAGTACTTTTTTTGTTTTAGCATTTTCTTCTGTTTCCATTGAATTATAGAAATCTGAGTTCATTTTACCTGTTTCAGCTGAATCTCCTGTGTGAATCCATTGTGTTTATTTTCTAAGATGGCTGATAGCTAAAACTGATCATTGACAGTTGTCATCGGTTTGGAAGCAAACCCAGAGGGACTTTGTATCCCCTGTGCTCAGTTAGCATCCTTTTAGGAGACAAAGTACTTGGCATAGCATTCTTTGTTAGCCTGCTCTTCTTTGTTGAAACTCTCCATTTAATGGAGTTTTCATATTAACCTCATTATATAAACTCACTGAGATCAGGAGACCTTTGGATACATCATTTTATGTTTACTGCATTTGTATTCCAAGTTAAAGACTTCTAATATTTGTTTTCTTTAAATTCAGAAGTAGAAGAGATCTTTTCTACAGACCTTGTGCCAGGAGATGTCATGGTCATTCCATTAAACGGGACAGTCATGCCTTGTGATGCAGTACTTATTAATGGCACTTGCATTGTAAATGAAAGCATGTTAACAGGTAAATTAAACTAAATCAACCAATATCATGCCAGTTGTTTATAATAATAATTAATTACTGTTGAAACATTTTTTAAAAAATTATGTCATTTTGATCCTTTTTTCATGAATGTGATGGATATTGTTTTTTTTTTTTTTTTTAGTAGACCAACTTCTGCATTATAATCAGCTATAATGCTAAAAGACCATGCTGGTATTGGTTACATGTCTTGGCCTGCTTCTGGCCACTCTTTTGACATGAGGAAATGGCTTACAGTAAGGGAAGGACAAAGAAATTCTTTTCATAAAGAGAATGCAGCATATTTGCTTTCCTATTGTATAAAAAGTGAGAGTAAACAAAGGTTTTACATTTTACTTAACTGGGGAGAAATAGACTTTACAGTGACTTTCCTTTGGAAATTTGTTGTCCAGAAGTAGATGCTTATATCTTTTTAAATCACATGAATTTTTTATCGTCGTAGTCAGTCTGGCAAAAATGTGATTCCTACATAATAGATATTGAAACTGTTAAGAATCTTAAAACACAAAAGAAACACATTTTTTAATACACTTTTCTTCTGTGAAGCAAGAAGTGTGAATGTTACAGAGAACTAAATTTTAAAAAGGACGAACCTCCACACTACTCATTCTGTTTTTTGTTATTCTTACCTAGATGCCTTTTTTATCTTCCATATTCCTCTGTGCGTGTGTGTGTGTGTGTGTGTGTGTGTGTGTGTGTGTGTGTGTGTGTCTGTCTGTCTCTGTCTGTCTGTCTGTCTGTCTGTCTCTAGGGCTGGTTAGGGGTAGGTCTTCACGTCACTGGGTACTTGAGGTAACCATGCTTTTCAGTTTAGTTTTTAGGAAAGAAGTCCCTCTCCCACACCCCCCGGGTGGTGGAGCTATTGCAACTACTTCGTCTTTGAAATTATTTGAAGCTCAACAACACAATCATTTCTAAGTATAGACAAATATTACCTTTGAGTCAGAAATCACTTTTTATAATTATTGTATGAGATAAAACTTAGTGTTTCTGGGTGAACCAGTTGGCAGACAAAAAGTTAATTGATTATACTATGTTATGCACATACAGAATTCTTATTAACTATTATAAGCAATACTGTTAACATTTAGAATATTTTACAATTTAATTTTTTTGTATTTGATACTGATTTGCTTACGTTCCTATGATTTTTTTAATAGGAGAAAGTGTGCCAGTGACAAAGACTAATTTGCCAAATCCTTCAGTGGATGTAAAAGGAATGGGAGAAGAATTATACAGTCCAGAAACACATAAACGACACACTTTGTTTTGTGGGACAACTGTTATTCAGACTCGTTTCTACACTGGAGAACTTGTTAAAGCCATAGTGGTTAGAACAGGTAGAAAACATTTACTCTCATTCATGTTTTAGCGTATTTGATACCTACTCAATGTTTACAAAGAGGTTGTATTTTGAGAGATAATTCTCATTTTGTTATAAAAAGATAAGTAATTTTCTTTTTCTTTTCTCTCTTTCTCTCTTTTTTTGGAAAGGATTTAGTACTTCCAAAGGACAGCTAGTCCGTTCTATACTGTATCCCAAACCAACTGATTTTAAACTCTACAGAGATGCCTACTTGTTTCTACTATGTCTTGTGGCAGTGGCTGGCATTGGGTTCATCTACACAATTATCAATAGCATTTTAAATGAGGTATGCATATGGGACTCTTGGTAAGGTTTGATCCTTAATTATAATTTAATTATAATGTGTGGCTATGGAGCACTTTGAAATATGGCTAATGAGACTGAAGAAATCCTTTTTTTTCACCCTCTGATATTGGGGGCTTGAACCCAGGGCTTTGAAAATACTACTTTGCAAGTGCTCTACTTTGCAAGTGCTCTACAACTGAGCTGCACTCCCAGCCCTCTTTTTCATTTTTTATCTTGAGATAGGGTCTTACTAAGTTATACAGAATACCTCTGGCCTGGAACATGTGATCCTCATCTCTCTGTCTCTCAGGTTACTAGGATTATAGGCATGTATCACTGTGCCTGCCTTAAAATTTTAAGCAATTTAATTGTAGTTAATTTAAAGAGGCCATCTGAGCAGAGTACAATGGCATGTGCCTATAATCCCAGTGACTTGAGAGGCCGAGGCAGGAGAATGGAGAGTTTGAGGCCGGAGGCAGACTGCAGAACTAAGTGGTACCCTGTCTCAAAACAAAAAGTAAAAAATGGGCTGGAGGTGCTGCCCAGTGGTAGAGCACTTGCAAAGTATGTGTGAGGCGCTGGGTGCAACCCCCAAGTACCGGGGGGGAAAATGCCATATGAAACTAGTAGCTATTATATTGAAAAGCACAAATACATCAGGAAGCTGAGGCAGGAAGATCGCTAGTTCAAGGCTTGTCTGAGCTACGTAGCAAGACCCAGTCTGAGGGAAAAATGGGCAAATATACAACAGTTTTCACCACAGCCTACAATTCTTTTGGGTAGCTTTGTTGTAGATGGGCATTCACTATCCTTTTTGTGATTTAAAAAGGAAAAAGAAGAAACCCACATATGCACCAAAAGCCTTTTCTTTTTTGCTTCTCATATAAAATACACAGTAATAAAATTATTTTTTAGCACTTAATTGAAGACACCTCTAAAGGACTTTGTCAGATTTTTTTCTTTTCACTGTAGAGACTAGCACAGTATGGTGGTTGTAGGGTGAGTCACTGTCTGACAAAGGTTGTTGAACTTGGTTTGAAGTATGCCATGTGTAGAGTGTAGGGCTATGAAAATGAGAAAAGCTTAACTGTCAGATGTTTCCTATAACTGTCATTCTACAGTCCAGTTGAGAGTGCATTAAGCTTTCTATTTTGCAAAATCTTTGAAGAAGAGAAAAATTATAAAGCATTAATAGATATGTGTATATATATATGCTTATAAAGATATGTTTTAAAATGTTCATAGATTTCACTAAAGAAATAACTATATTTAATATTGAGGGTTTGACATTTATTTTTATGCCCATTATAGGTAGAAGTTGGAATAATAATTATTGAGTCTCTTGATATCATTACAATTACTGTGCCCCCTGCACTTCCTGCTGCAATGACTGCTGGTATTGTGTATGCCCAGAGAAGACTGAAAAAAGTTGGTATTTTCTGTATCAGTCCACAAAGGATAAATATCTGTGGACAGCTGAATCTTGTTTGTTTTGACAAGGTTGGTTCAGTTTCATAATCATTCTGAAAGATTACTGTATTGCTTTTGAATACCTAATGTTTTCTATTCTCTTTGTGAACTAATTTGCACTCATATTTAATATTCCCATTGTTTTCCTCTTTCTCAGTTCATTTAGCATATGAATCTTTTAAAATATTTTTATTTTTTCAATTTTTAAAAGTTTTGAATATGGCTTATTTAAATCTGAAATTGATGAATTGTATCCAGAATTGTGTCATACTGTAGTAACAAGTAAGCTAGGGGTGGTGGCACATGCCTACAGTCCTAGCACTTGGAAGACTGAGGCAGGGGGATCACTTTAGCCCACAAGTTCCGGGCAAGCCTGGGCAACATAACAAAAGTCCTCATCTCTAAAAAAATTAAAAGGGTTAAGAGGTAATACTAATAAGATATAGATGCAGCAGTAAGCAGTAAAAATTACATAGTCTTTTGTGTTTTTATGCAATTCTAATTTAACAAAATAGGCTCCATAAATATGTATTTACTGTGATATTTATTGCTTATGTGTATTTGTGTTATGATTTTACTGAATACATATTTCCATAATTTTGTGGTTTTATGTGAAAATGGACAAATTATGTACGTATATAAAATATAACTTGCCTCTTATAAGAATTTCTCCTTCTCTGAGGTGAAATTAGGTTTTCTTGGAAGTTTTGAGAATTAAATTTTAACCAGAAAACCTTCCATTAAGTGAGATAACTTGATACAAGAATTTGATTTTTGAGCATTTCATTATTTTAAAAATGAGAAGTGTATATTTTGAAAAAAGATCAAAAGGGTTATGTAAGCCTATCACTGTTGGATACATCTGTTGAGAAAAATTTTTTTATGGTTACCTTTTTTTGGGGGCAGGGATTACTGGAGATTGGACCCAGCCTCTCATGGATGCTAAGCACTTGTTCTACCACTGAGTTATAGCCCCAGCTCCAAGAATCTGTTCATGTGTTTGTTTTTTGGAACAGTGCCTCACTATATAGCCCAGGCAGGCCTTGAGCTTTCAATCTTCCTGCTTAAACCATTTAAATGCTGGGATTGCATATATGCACTACCACTCCTGGCTCCAGATTCTTTCTTACTAAAAAAAATTTTAAATAAACACAAAAAGTGAGAAAAGGTAGAAGTATAATAAACCCTCATTTATTTATTACCCAACTTTAACAGTTATTTTAACAACTTTAACAGTTAACTTTATTACTCTTATCTATCCTCTCAGTTTGAAGGAGGCAGCACCACACATTATAATAATATATTCATAACTACCTCAGTATGCATGCTAGAAGATAAAGTGCCTTAAAAAATAGATAACCAAAACACTTCTATCAATTTAACAAAGTTAACAATTCCTTAGTTAAATCTAATATCCAGTTCATATTCAGATTTCACTGTCTCAAAAATGCCTTAAGTTTTTGTAATTTTTTTTTTCAGTCACAATCCAAATAGGATTTCATTGGTCATAGTTAATCTTTAACAGTTTCCTTTCCTTGCTCCTCATCCCCAATCATTTTGTTGATGAAACCAGGTCATTTACTTCTTCCTGGTGGTAAAGTTTTTCCTTTTGACTCCCAGGACTCTAATCTGTCCCACTGTTGTGGTGGTGGTTAGGTAGTGTTGAGTTGGGTCTAACTCATAAAGACCCTAGGTACAACAGAATGAAACACTCTCCTGACACTGTGCCATGCCCAATACTGTGCCAGTGCTTCTCTGCTACTCATAGGATTTTCAATGGCAGATTGTTTTGGGAGCGGATTGCCAGGTCCTTCTCCCTACCCTGCAGTACCTCGTATTCCCAGGCAGTTTCCTGTCCGAGGACTAACCAGGCCGACCCTGCTTAGCTTCTGAGATCAGGCAGGATTGTATGCTATGACTGCAGGTGTTCCACTGTTAGGCATTGTTTATTGACTGATAGGCTGACGAGTGCATCCTTTTTATAATATGAGTACAGTTGGATAGATATATCCCCTCTCTCCTACATAGAGGAGCTATTCTGTGAATACTGGTCTGCACCCAGTTTCTCTTTATAACTGTATGTTCTAGAAGTCATTTGCTGTCAGTAAATGGAGATCTTGATTGTTCCTCTCATTCTCTGAGATTATATAGAGAACTTCATTGTATATATGTAGCCTAGTTTTAGTGATACAGTTCTTGAGATTGTTTTCTTCTTTGAGGCATTATCCTTACCGTGTGTGCTTTTTATATTTTAGACTGGAACTCTTACTGAAGATGGTTTAGATCTGTGGGGTATTCAGCGAGTGGAAAATACCCGGTAAATATTAGCTAGATTTTTTTGTTTATTAGTTAATTTTTATTATTTTGGCACATGCAGCATTCAAACATATAACAAGTAATAGCCAACTGTGAACTAACCACCAAAACTAAATAGTTGACATTTTTGCCATATTTGTTTCTGGTATCTTCTTTTAAAAGATTAAAATACTATAGAAATTCTTGAAATCTATCCCTTTCCCTATTTCTGCCACCATTATGAAGTTGATTTTATTTTTATTTTTGCATATTTTATATTTTCACTACACATATAATCTGTAAATGACTATACATTAGTGATATGCTATACATATGCTTTTACTTTCTTTTTCATCTTTTACATTGTTTTAAGATTTATTCATGTTGTTATATGCAGACCTAATCTATTAATGTTAAATGCTCTGTATTCCATTATATAGTTAAACCATAATATCTACTAAGGGATAACTTCAGTTTTTTCTCCTTTTTTCCCCTTTTCTTTTTCCTTTTTCTTTTTCCCTTTCTTCCCCTCTCCTTCCTTCCCCCCCTCTCCCACATGCTTTGTAAATGCTCTATCACTGAGCTGTACCTCTAGTCCCTTTTTTATTATTTATCTTGAGACAAGGTCTCGCTAAGTTACCTAGGCTGCTTCTGGCCTCGAACTAGAGATTTCCTGCTTCCATCTCCCTGGTCACTGGGATTATAGGCATGTGCCACCCACCTGGCTTTTCCTTGTGCTTTTGCAAATAGTGTTGCAATTGAAATTCTTATACACAACTTGTGAGCAGGTAGCTGAGTCTGAGTAAGCCAGATCCCTATAATTGTAAATGCTCAATCATAGAATGGGCTCAGCTTCAACCTTACTACTAGATGTTGCCTAATTGCTAAGTGATAGTGCTTATTTACTCTCTCCCTTAGTATGTAATAGTCCTGTTGCTCCACATCCTTGCTAAATGTGATATTGTCAGACTTGTAAGTTTTGCTAAATGAATGGACATGAAATGGGTGTTTTATTGTAGTTTTATTTGCATTCTTCTCATAACTTATAAAATTGAGTATCTTTTCACATTTTTGGAAGGAGTGTCATTTCTCATTCTTTATATTACCTGTTTATATCCATTTTTCCTTTTGTGAGGTTAGTCTTTATATTGTTTTCTAGAAGTTCTTTGTATTTTCTGGGTAGTAAGTGTTTTCAGTGCTATGTATTGCAAATATATTCCACTACTGTTAGGCTTCTCTTTTTACTTTAATTATCTTTTGAAGCTTACAAGTTTTCTGACTATAGTTTTGTTTGTCATTTTTTCCTCCTCAAAAGTCTGCCAGATTTTGGTTCATGTAGTTGGAGAGACTGTATTATTTTGTTGTGTAATTTCAACAGTTGTGTCTTCTTGGTCATATCATGACCTTATTTATCCCCAGTAATTTATCTTGCCTTAAATTCTGTTTTAATATTTGAGTAACTAAATACAATCTTTCTTTTGCATAATGTTTGCCTAGTATCTTTTTCCACCTATGTACTTTTTAGCCTTTCTGTGCAATTGTGTTTGCATTTATTCATAGATTTGAAACTAATTTCTACCATCCCTCACCCCAATCTATCTATACATTTTCTCATTCTTTCTTACTTGTCTGTCTTTCTCTTGTTTTCTTAGGATTTATATATACTAATTTTTTACTAGTTGCTTTTTAGGTTATTCATACTAAGGGGCTAAAGTTTATGGGTGTCTATACTGCCTTCTGCTTGCAGCCGTAGCCCTGTGGCATCTGACCCTGTCAGATCTCAGAAGCTAAGCAGGGTCGGGCCTGGTTTGTACTTGGATGGGAGACCGCCTGGGAACACCAGGTGCTGTAGGCTTGGAAGACGGACCCGGCAACCCACTCTCAAAAATCAATCCGCCATTGAAAACCCTGTGAACAGCAGAGAAGCACTAACAATAGTGTTTCGTCTATTGTATATAGATAGGGTCCTTATGAATCGGATACTGACTTGATGGCACCTAACAACAACAACAACAACAACAACATACTGCCTTCTAAAAAATCAGACTGTTGATTACTTTGATTATTCTCCTCCTTTCTTATATTTATTGTTGCATAATGTTTTGTAATTATGATTTTGGTTTTATGCAGTCTGCCTGTTTAGGTTTACCTAGCTTTACCTAGGTTTACAAATATCTTGACCATTGCTTCTTGTACCCATTCCTCTGGGTTAAACTACTGTATTCTGTAAGTACATTCATTACTTTAGTTTCACTGTCACTTTGAGTGATTGTGTGACTATAAGATTTCTAGGTTGACATTTATGTTTTCTAAGCACTTGGGAAGTGTTATTTCATTTCTCTGGACACTTTTTGTTATTGCTGTTGAGAAGTCTTGTTAGTCTTTCAAGTAATCTCTCTTTTCTCTGGTTGGTTTGAAAATATTGTCTCAAAAATATTTGCCTTTGGTCTTTCCAGTTTCATTGTGTTGTTTTCTTAAATTTTTTATAGCACTCATTTGCTTCTTGATTCTAAGGATTCATATTTTTCATAAATTTTGGAAATTTCAGCTTTTTTCTCTTATGATCTTTCCCTATGTTTTTCTTTCAGTCTGGGAATCCTAATCATATGTTAGGTGAGAAAGTTTTACTGGGTTCTTCCAAAATCTGCTGCCTATTCTCTATGATGTATGTTCTTTTCCTAAATCTAATTTTAAAAGGCTTTTGGGGGGCATTTTTTCTAATAGCCATTTTATTATCTCAGATTTATGGGATTCTAATTCTGTATTTGTTGTGTTGTTGACTCTCCTGGTGAATTGTTTAACTTATAGGCTCATCTATATGTGACTCCTTTGTGAGAGATTCCTTTGTGGCTGCATTATGGGAACTCTTCTATAGACTTCTGACTATGCTTAGTCAATGCCCTTGTGATATCCATAGTACCAGACAAGCTTTACTGTTATTTTTATAATTTGAGGATTTCTCGACCAGGCAGTAGCATATATTCAAACCTAAAATTTGTGCTCTGTAGTGTGGTTGTTCAGAGGTTAGGCTTAGAAACCAGACCATCTGTTTTTCAATCCTTGTTCTGCTACCAGTGGTCATTTAACCTCTGACAAGCTACTCAGCCAATTTGCTTCAATTTCTGTATCTATAGTAGGAATCCCCTGTGTGTCTGTCAGCTTGTTGTGCTGTGGGGCTTGTGTGTTGTTGTGATGTTGAAAGCTGTGCCACCTATATTTCAGATATCAGCAGGGCCACCCATCGTGGACCGGTTTCAGCTGAGCTTCCAGACTAAGGCAAACTAGGGAGAAGAACACAGCAGCTCACTGCTAAAACAATTAGCCATTGAAAATCCTACGAATAGCAGAGAAGCACTGTCAAATATAGTGCCAGAAACTGAGCCCCCCAGGCCGGAAGGCATTCAAGAAATGATTGAGGAAGAGTTGCCTCCTCATAATAGAATAGACCTTAATAATGGGAATGGAGTAAAGTCCCTGAGACCTCCTTTTGCTGATGTGGTGTGACTCAAAATGAGAAGCAAAGTGGCTGCAACATCAGGCTAAAACATAAAAAGATAGTGTACATAGCACAGTGTTGAGTAGTGCTTTGTTCTGTTTTACATGGGGTTGCTATGAGTCAGATGTGACTTGACAACATCTAACCACAATAACAATAGGAAGGATAGTAAAATACCTTCCTGTGCTGTGAAGATGAAATGAGTAATATATGTAAAGTTCTTAGAACAATGCCTGATACATAGTAAATACTATGTAGATACTAGTTTTTTTCTCGAATTTTGAGTGGAAGAGATAAGCTTATTTTTAGTTATTTCTTTGGGTGATTGGGTAAACTTTTTCTAGTCTACCCCTTTCCCCACAGTGCATAGCTCTTCACGAATGCTGACTTTCTTGGGTGAAAGGAATTCTGTCATTGACAGCTCCCCGTTTCATATGTGGCCAGGACTTTACTATTCTGTTGTGTTGTTAAGACCCAAATTCCTGAGATACAGAGATGGCCTTCCTCTTCTCTTCTTCTCACTCTGTGGCCACAGCATCAGCTTAAATTCACACCCTTACCATTTTCCTTTCCCTCTACTTTTGGCACTTGAAATTTTCCTTTCTTATGAGCTCAGTTTTGAATTTTAAAAGTTTTGCTGCGATTTTCTTGCTGTGTTGTCCAGGCTGCCCTCAAACTTGCAATCCTCCTGCCCAGCTAATAGCTGGGATTACAGGTATACATCACTGTGTCCTGCTTAAGAGATGCTTTTTTAATATTACAAAACCTGAAAATGTATGCTAGAATATTATGTTGAGTGTGGGGATTTATGAACCTAATTCATTGTATTTTCTCTTTAGATTTCTTTTACCAGAAGAAAACGTTTGCAATGAGATGTTGGTAAAATCACAGTTTGTTGCTTGCATGGCTACTTGTCATTCACTTACAAAAATTGAAGGAGTACTTTCTGGTGACCCACTTGATTTGAAAATGTTTGAAGCCATTGGATGGGTAAGCAACATTTTAAAGTACAAGTAACTGTAGAACAATATAGTAAAAATTAAATTACCTGTGAAAGGATTATTTCTGCTAGTTTTGATGACTGTCTTGTAACCTTAAAACAAGCAATGTCAGTTCTAATGATACATCATTGGAGAAATATTCGTAATTGTATAAAAAGTGTATGATTTAGTTAAATAACACCTTTAATAGAGGCTGACCAGCTCAGACCTCTTGCTTTATAAGATAAACCAGGTATCTCCAACTTGGAGCAGTAAGCTAGAAGTCAGTAGGATGATCTTAAGTGATATGGTTGGCACAGCAAAAAAGAATATGAAGTAGTCATGTGTCATCAGTGTTCTGTTGTACTCATCTTCTACTTCCTCTGTGTACATATGCACACACACATAGTTTTTTTATTTGCAGTGTCCTTCTATTTTTGCCTTTGGTTATTTTAATTTGTAAGTACTTGTTTATGTTCTTACCATTTTATAGCATTCAGTTCTTTTATAGATACGACGATAATTTTTAAAATTCATTTCTGGCTTCTAAGTTACATATTTTCTCTGGGGTCAGATTTTTTTCCCTTTGTTCCCCTTCATACTTTTAATTTTCATTATATTTGTTTTGTATTCTTTTTATTTTTTTCTTTTTGTGGTACTGGAGATCAAACCTAAGGCTTCACACGTGTCTGGCAAGTACTCTACTACTGAGTTCCTCCTCCAGCTTCATCATACATCTGAGTGGCACTTTTTTTTTTCCAAGTTTGAAGGTCTAATTTGGTAATTCTGGATAGCTGCAGTGAGAGTTTTACATGTGCTAGTTTCATTTTCTGAGCAGTATCTCCTTGATTGAAAAGGCTGACTGGGCGGCTTTTGTGTGTCTTGTGAGTGGGTCCCATGAACAGGCATTCTTCAGTTTCAGAGAAACAGTTGCCCAGTTAGACTTGCAGTAACTTTCTTCACTGGCTTTCATCACACTTGTCACTTGGAGCTTTTTGCTCTGAAATGCTAAACCTCATAATAGAGCCCTTACTCCTCTTGGGTGTATTTCCTATCTATAGAGACGGAATCCCTGATTTTTGTATTGTTTGATTAGCCGAGCTGTGATGTCTGATAAGAGTTCCTACTTTTCTTGATGTCCTTGGGCATTTTATTTTGGTCCACTATTTTTCTTCAGAATTACATCAGTCAGTCAGTATGCTTCAATTTGCCCTTTTTTCCCATATTTGAAATTGGTCCTGGCTTTTGCTCTCTGTTTGCTGATTTTGGCTTTTAGAATTCTTATTGTTGTTAATACTTTCAGCAAGTTTGATGGTTGATCTTTTAAAAAATGTGGTTCAATAAGTAAATTTGTATAATAGCCTATGTTGTTGGCCGTGAGATACTTTGGTGCTTGATCTTATCTGACCTTACATATCGAAACAGCTACTTGGTGTGATTGATGTCACATAATATAAAGTGCATTCCAATGTCTGAGATGTTAAAATGTGGGGAAAAATTGTGTTGTAGAATTGTGTAAAGTTGGCTAATTGGTTATAGTTTCCCTCCTCGTGATTTTTTCACTGATTATTCCCTCTAGTTGTAAAGTCAAATCAGTTTTTCTTTTGTATGTACGTTTAACATAGGGTTAACTTGCACTTAATTTTTTTGGTGTGGGGGATCTAAACCCAGGACCTTGTGCATGTTAGGCATGCACTCTACCACTGAGCTACACTCTTGGCCCCTGTTGAGAATTTTTTCTCCACCAAAAATTGTTTTTAAAGTAAATTAAGGTGGTAGTAGTAGTAGTATTAGTAGTAGTAGTAGTAGTAGTAGTAGTAGTAGTAGTAGAAGTGTTCATGCTGAAAATCTAAGCTCACATGTTTTTACCTCAGCCTACTCTCAACCTAGTGTCTCTACTAACCACATTTGAGCTCCATATACTTTTTTTTTTAATGGTATAGAGAATCACACCCAGAGCCTTGCCCATTCTAGGCAAGTGCTCTGGCACTGAGATACATCTTCAGCTCTTAATATACTTTTAAATTTTGCCCTGTGGATAAAAAGGAGTCCTTGGATGACAGACTAAAGTTCTTTGTGTTTTAGGTTTGTTTTGCAGTACTGGGTGGCTGAGCCTCATGCAAACTTTTTGCAAGTACTCTACCACAGGGCTGTAACACCAGCCCCCTTTTTTATTTTTTATCTCAAGACAGGGTCTTGCTAGGTTACATAGGCTACCTATGGCCTTGAACTCTCAATCCTGCCTTGCCTCCCAAATCGCTGGGAGATGGACTGAAATTTTTTAGAGCTGTAAGAACCCTGTTTTTCAGAGGGTCTCTAAAACCCAAGAGGTTGTAGGAGTGAAATGAGGAATGCTTATCTCTTTCTTTATTCTACTTGCAATTTCTGTTTCCCTTCTCCCATGGGTTGGGAAGTATTGTTGTTATTGTTGTTGTTAGGTGCCATTGAGTTGGATCCGACTCATAATGACGAAGTATCTAACTGGCTCTGTTTATATTTTGTTGTACTTATATTAGTGATCTGTAAGTGCTCATTTGTTCCTAAAAGGCCTTTTTTTTCTTAATTCACTGAAAATGGCCATAATGTTCCATTTAAAAATGGAACCAGTGAATTTTATGAAGTGATTCATTGAATGGAATGTATTCCTTTCAGATTCTGGAAGAAGCAACTGAAGAAGAAACAGCACTTCATAATAGAATTATGCCCACTGTAGTTCGTCCTCCCAAACAGCTGCTTCCTGAATCTACACCTGCAGGAAACCAAGAAATGGTACAAAATCCCTTAATGCTGAAAAATAATGTTGATGCTTACTTACATTTAATTCTTATTTGGAAATGTTGCTAGAAGGGAAATCAAATGTCTTCTTTAACTGTTATGGAGATTGGACATTTTAACTACATTTATCTGACACTGTGCCTCTGGTGTGCAATAGGCATTCTTTGTAAAGTGTTGAGATTTAATTCTCAGTGCCATTTCTTTTCTTCCTTATTTACTGAGTGCCTTAGGGCTTTATGATTTGTATACACTGTGATTGCCTGTAGCGGTAGCCCTCTGGCATCTGATCCCGTCAGATCTCAGAAGCTAAGCCGGGTCGGGCCTGGTTAGTACCTGGATGGGAGACCGCCTGGGAACACCAGAAGCTGTAGGCTTGGGAGAAGGACCTGGCAACCCCCTCCCAAAAATCAATCTGCCATTGAAAACCCTATGAACAGCAGAGAAGCACTGACAATAGTGTTTCCCCTGTTGCACAGAGGGTCGCTATGAGTCGGATACCAATTCGACGGCACCTAACAACAACAACAACAACAACATACACCGTGATTAATCCTTTTAAATTATATCTGTATTCTTAGAGTTTCTTAAAAAGAATATAGAGGACTTTAATAAGAAAAGTTTTATTTTTGGGTGAACTTTTCAGTGTTCCCCCATATTTATTTTAGAACTTATTATGTTAGTATTTTCAGGATACCGTAATGTTTGGAAATATTCCAAAACATTTTGGGGGCAGGGCAGGTTGGTATGGTTTGAACCTAGGACCTTGTGGATGCTAGGCAAGTGCTCTACCTCAGAGCTATACCTCTCAACTCTAAGAACATCTTTTTATGGGAAGTGGTAAAGAAATTCTTGGATATTTTCCAAGTAATGTTTTGTGGATACTTAAGTTTTTTCTAGCTTGAGTATGTCAGTGGACTTAATCAGTACTTTCTTTATTCTTTTGTTTTTAGGAGCTGTTTGAACTTCCAGTAAGTGAAGAATGTTTTCTTGTTACTTAAGGACATTTGTTTTTATTCTTGAATAATGAATGCTTTGTGCATCTTTTGAAATTATATAGGCTATTTATGAGATAGGAATTGTTCGCCAGTTCCCATTTTCTTCTGCTTTGCAACGTATGAGTGTGGTTGCAAGGGTGCTAGGGGATAAGAAAATGGATGCTTACATGAAAGGAGCACCTGAGGTCGTTGCCAGTCTTTGTAAACCTGAAACAGGTAAGGAAATAACTAGGCTTTCTATAAAATTCTGGTACTTGTCTGAGCATATACTAGCAGATCTAAAGTGAAATTTATTTTTTCTTTTAAAAAGTTCCTGTTGATTTTGAGAAAGTTTTAGAAGATTATACTAAACAGGGCTTCCGTGTGATTGCTCTTGCACACAGAAAATTGGAGTCAAAATTCACATGGCATAAAGTACAGAATATTAGCAGGTAAGGTTGAATGGCTTTCTTACAGTTTTTCTAGTAATACATCTTTTATGTTTCTATAAGTTATGCATGATAATTGCATGTAATTGGTTATATATTAAATACTAAATGTATGCAAATATATACAAGGCAGCATTGTTTTAGATGATTAAGGTAAAAGTATGTTTTTTCCATTATCTAATTTCCTGTCATTCTATATTGACTTCTTGCCTGTGTTTGTTTATGTTATAATGAATATTTTTCCTTACAACTCTTTGGAACTACTTTTAATTTGTTAAACATTTATCAAGAGCATATTCTGTATCAAGCATATATTAGGAACAGTAAACAATTCTACAGTTTATTTTCGCCAGATCTTGCTTTTCCCCAGTATTTAAATCCAAATATGAATTCGGTCAGTATCATGAATCACAATACCTATATTTCTTCCTTTTCACTGTGCCCAACTTCACCTCCTGACAGATGGCATTACTAATGTCACATTTCTTTCTTTATATATGTAGGTTTCATATACAAGGATTATCATTTACTGTAACTGACATAGACTTTCTTTGAGAATACTCTTTTTGTTTAGAAATAGTTCATGTTATCCCTGGCATTTTGTAAGCAGAAAGGAATACTTATTGGTTGTCCTACTAATTCTGCCTATTTTGGACAGATAGTTTAAGCATGAGTGTTTTTTTAAAAAAAGCAAATAAAAAACCCTCTACTCAGTGATACGGTGCATATGCCTGATTGGAAGCCACAGGTAATGCAGCCAATTTCTATGAGGGACTGGGGTTTAGCTCAGTTGGTAGACCACTGCTTTGCAGTATGTGAGGACCTGGGTCTGATTCCCAGCACCACAAAAAAAAAAAAAAAAAAAAAAAAAAAGGAAAAAACTCACAGAAGAGGGACTTGGCAATTACTCCTGAAGCAATCCCAAAACAATCGGCCAGTGAAAACCCTATGAGGGTCCCTGAGTTGGACCTTACACAACAGTACCTAACAACAACAACAAATCCTATGAAGGGCACATTAGTCTCTTCTCTTATTATAGCTACATTCTTTGCCATTTTCCCCCTTAAAGACTAGCTCTTGAATTGACTGTAGTAATTGAACCTGTCATATTCAGACATCCTTCATTGCCCTTGAAGAGGCTGCTCCTTCTGCCTAGAACACCCTATCCTTGCCTATCACCCTTTTCTTCAGATTCCCTTTCTTCCCTCCTTGACTATCATACCCTTCTCAGTGTTTCTTCTACCTTGTAGGGACAGATCTTATGATTTTTCTTACAGCTTAAACCTTTGAATCTTGAATATTGTACAATTCATTAGTTAAAGGAAAATATTTCTATGACTTACATAATTCATATCAGAGTTAGGAAACTAGCTGAAGCCAGAAACTAGAGCCTTGTAGGAAAATGGCCCAGTGCTCTTGACCCAGTAGTTTCATATTGGTATAATTTTGTGCTTGAAGACAATTTCAGTTTTCAGTTTTCTTTTTCTTCTCTTACCACTGTGTCTGTCATTTGTTTCAGTTTTCTATTCTTCAACACCACACAATGTTATAACTTACATATTTCAAAGATGTTTAGATTTCATAGGTATATAGCACATTTATTGCCTAATTTTATTGTAGAAAAAAAATCATTTGGCTATTCTAAGGCTGAAATTCTAGTTCCTAACTTAAAATTCCCTTTCTCCATTGGAAAAAAGTCTGTGGTATAATTTTGATGACTTGATATTTCTTAAAGAGTATAGCTGTCACTGAACAGACTTCATTCATTTCCATGAAAGTACTTCTTATTTTTTTAGGCATCTCTTTGCATGTCTGTTTCGCTATGAAAGAATCTTGAAAGTAGAGTGATGCTTTTTTCCTCTTTTGACTTTCCAGTTATTAGTAGAGTGCTGGTACATAGAAGATACTCAGCTCTTTGAAAAATAGCATCTTGCTAATGATGTTGATTATCAGTATTCTAGAAGCTACACCTCTGGATCCTGCATAGATCTTACTGTTGCACTTCTACTAGTTTTTGTGTCATATTTCTAGAATCAGGAATTTTATAGAAGTGATCAAGACTTGTTAAGCTATTATATCTAATGTGCTTTGGTACAGTTTTTTCCCCTTTGCTCTTAATATTTAAATTAGAGTATATTTTATGAGAGAGCAAGGAACTGATTTATGCTTATAAATTTTTGGATAGGAAATAAGGTGAATATTATTCCTTAGTGCTAGAATTATTTAATGTTTTATAAAAATATACATTTCCAAATCCTTATATTTTGTGTTTCAAAGAGCAGATTTTTATTTTGATATATCAAAAATACATTTTTTGGGAATTGTTTTTCCAGATACAACTTTTTCAAGGTGTTGAACTCGTAAATGCACACATGGTTTATTCAGCATATAAAATATTTCCTTTATAATTCATAGATAAATTGCTTTGTCTACATTAAAGGAATAATATCTGCTCTCTTGACTAAAACCACTGTGTGTTAAAACTTTTTTTCTGCAGAGATGCCATTGAAAACAACATGGATTTTATGGGACTAATTATAATGCAGAACAAATTAAAGCAAGAAACCCCTGCAGTACTTGAAGATTTGCATAAAGCCAATATTCGCACTGTCATGGTCACAGGTTAGACTTTATAAAAGAACATGGGAAAAAATTAGTGTGACTCTAGAGTTCAACTATATTATATAATATTGAGGAATGATCATTTAGTTATAAAACCATATTATATAGTAGCTCCATTCTCTGTTGTCGTATTTCCACCCTGAATATTTTGCCAAGGTATAGCATAAACTTGCTGTACTTCTTTTGAGGTCTAACAAATTCTGTTTTTAGAAGGAATAACAAAATACTGAAGGGCACACTACAAAAGTTTAAATTCCTCTTTTTGTTATTCTCTCTTTAATCATACTGTGATTTTTTTTTTTTTTTTTCCTCCCCAGTACTGGGGGTTTGAACCCAGGAACCTCACACATGCTAGGCAAGTGTTCTACCACTGAGCTGTACCTCCAGCCCCATTTTTACTTATTTTCTTTTTATTTTGAAGCAAAGTCTTGGAAGGTGTCACAGGTTGTCTTTAGCCTTGAACTTGGCAATCCTTCTGCCTCTGCCTTCCTGAATCACTGGGATTATAGGAGTGAACCATAGCTCCCAGCAATTCATATGTTTCTTATAGCATTTACTGTACCTTGCCTTGTATTAATTATTTGTAAATGTTTTCTTTACTAGAATATATGTCTTGAGGATTAGAAGCATATTCATTTTGGGCCCTTTATAATTTTTAGAATTGATAAGTGCATTGAAAATAATTACTAGGTCAAATTAATTGTTAGAATTAGATTTTAATAAACAAGGTATTTATTATCCTGGCTTGAATTCACAGTAGTGAAAATAGCCTTTTAGGGAGTTGTTTTTTGACTGCTATGTCTGAATGATTCTCCTTGATGTTTTTGTTTTGTTTTGTTGAGGTACTTAAGGACTGAACCTAGAGCCTTACACATACTTTGCGAGTGCTCTACCACTAGGCTGTACCCCCAGCCCATTTTTATTTTTTGAGTCAGGGTCTCAATAAGTTATGAGGACTGTTTCTAACCTTGAACTTATAATCTTGCCTCTGCCTTCCAACTCAGTGGGATTATAGGCTTTGCCACCATGCCAGGCGTTCCTTGGTATTTTTATACTGTCAATAATACTAGATAATTTCTTTCCATTAGCTGTATGAAATTGTGGCAGCTCTTTTGTTCATACCAAACAGTAAGATTTAAGTTATGTACTTTATGGCATGTATGCCTTCAGTAGGACTTATATGGGAAAAGCCTGCATACATTTTTGTGCATTAGATTCTGAGATCCATCAAATAGTATACTTCATACTATAGAGCTCAAAGTAACTTAAATATATTACCATTCCAGAAATTCTTAGTTCTAATGTTTCCTCTTTCAAGGCATTTTCCACCTATCTCTTCCTCTGCATGGCTTTGTGTCCCAGGAGTCAAGAGGAAGACACCTTTGGAAGATAGTGTGTGGACACTGGGGAAAGAAATATCTTGCCCTTTAGTTCTGGCATCAGTGGAATCCCCAAACCTTTGCCTACTTCACTTATCTTTGCTTTTTGTTGGTTCTTTCCTTCTCATGACTGAGAAGTTGTCTCTGTTCTCATTACATCCATTCTTGTGTTTTTTAACTTTTTGTTTTGTGTAATCTTGCTTTTGTAATTCATCTTTTTTGTGACATTATGCTAATGTTTTTTACACAGAGTATCAGTCAGTCCTAGATTATTTCAGGAAATGTTTACTGAGGACTTGCTCTGTGTTTTGCACTGTGCCATTTGTTGAGGGACACAAATACTGAATGATTGAAAAAGATTGTATTTGTATTTAAAAATTGTGGGCATAAACTGGGCATTATAGCACATGCCTATAATATCAGCACTTGGGTGCCCAGCCTGGACTGCTTAGCAAAACACTGTATCTCCCCCTGCCCTGCCAAAAAAAAAAAAAAAGGTTTGTGAGTTTTAGTCAGCTTACATGTTGGCTGTGGTAGAGAGACTAACTGAAACAGACTTATGGAAGGAATGATTTGAGGGCAAGGGCTCACACTTTAAAGATCTTAGTCCATGGGAGGCAGGAAGGTGTGGCAGCAGAGCAGGCATGCCAGGCATAGTGGGGGAAGACAACCTCTTGTTGTGACAGAGCAGGAGCAGAGAGTGTGACCAGAACCAGAGGTCTGGGTAAAAACCTCCAAAGAACCGCCCTTAGTGATCTATTGCCACAAAGCTAGATCTATTGCCACAAAGCCTCCCAAAGTTCCGTAACCTTCTAGGGCAGCACTACCAGCTGGGCAGCAAACATTGAAACCATGACCTCTCAGGGACTTTTTAGATTCAAACCATAGCGGGCTAGAATGTTCTATTTAGCATATATGTACTAGTATTATTTGAGACTTCTTTCTAATAAGTATGCCCTAATTGGTTTCATTATTTTAAAAATCCTAAGAGTAAAGACCATATATTATCCTCATTCTGCCCAGCCTACTCATAGGGACTGTTATAGAGTCTCAGTAAGTATTTATTTGGTACACTTATGTTTCTATTTTAATTTTAATACGTTTAAAATACTTTGAAAATTAGGTGACAACATGTTGACTGCTGTTTCTGTGGCCAGAGACTGTGGAATGATTCTACCTCAGGATAAAGTTATTATTGCTGAAGCATTACCTCCAAAGGATGGGAAAGTTGCCAAGATAAATTGGCATTATGCAGACTCCCTAACACAGTGCAGTAATTCATCAGCATTTGAATCAGAGGTAATGTCAAGATTAGTTTTCTCCTTTGAAGCTTGCTTGTTCGAATTTAGTCTGAAAACAAACAAACGAACAAAAAGTAGCTCATTAAGGCGCAGTAAAACAAAAACTAAATGAAAATAGAAGTCTTCACTATCTCCCCGAGATTCTGATTCATTAGTACTAGGGTAGTCCTAGGAATCTTGATGTTTAAATTTCAGTATTTAGATAAAATTGAATTTCAAAGTATAAGAATCTCAAATATTTATCTTGTTTGAAAAGTAGTGATAAATGATATAGGTGGTCCATAATATTTAGTTCATGGATCATTTCAAATTATAGTTGATGTTTAATATTCTTAAGTTTTTTAAAAAATAAACATTACAAGTAGTCATAAACTTGATTTTCCTTTTCTTTGAATAAATGTTAAGCTTTTAGTGTCTTATATAAAATATCAAATAAAATAATTTAGCTTTGGAACAAATATAAGTTTTGGGTTTTTATTTCTTTTTTAAGTATTTAAGGGTTGAACCCAGGTCCTCGTACATGATTTGCAAGTGCTCTTCCATTGGCCTGCACCCCCAGCTCATTGTTTACTTCTTATTTTGAGATAGGAACTCACTGAGTTCATGCAGGCTGCTTCTGATCTTGAACTTGTGATCTTCCTGCCTCCGCCTTCCAAGTCGCTGGGATTCTAGGTGTACACCACTGTGCTCAGCTTTGGAACAGATATAGTTAATATAGGATTGTGTTACTTAGTTTGGCTGCCTAAATACAGTTCTGAATGTCTCATACACAGGCTATTCCAATTAAAATGGTCGATGATAGTTTAGAGGATCTTCAGTGTACTCGTTACCATTTTGCAATGAATGGAAAGTCATTTTCAGTGATACTGGAGCATTTTCAAGACCTTGTTCCTAAGGTAGGCAATGTGAGTTTGTAGATAATGTGCATGAGTATATTGTGAACGATATTTTTTAAAAATTTATATTTTTTCTAGTTGATGTTGCATGGCACCGTGTTTGCTCGTATGGCACCTGATCAGAAGACACAATTGGTAGAAGCATTGCAAAATGTAGAGTAAGTATGGATGGATTTTATGTTTTGGGATTTTTGTTTTGTTTTGGGTTGTTTTTTGATGAATTATAGTTTTTGCTCTTTTTGGAGGTGGAGGGAGATAGGGTCTTGCTGGCCAATGTGAACTCACGTTGATCCTCTTGCCTTACCCTCTTGAATGCTGAAATTATAGGCATGTGTCACCACACTTGTTTCATTGTCAAACTCAGACTAGTAACCAATATTTTTTATGTACAGGTTAAGCATCATTAATGCATAAACCTGAAATCCGATATACTTCTTAATATGAAACTTTTTGAGTCTCACAACAGAATTTAGAACATTTCACATATTGGATTTTCAGATGTAAGATGGTCACCTTTTAAAATCTCTATAATTATTCTAAAATCTGAAAAACTTTGAAATTTGAAACACTTCTTATCTCTGGTATTTCATATAAGATATATCAACATTTGTGTATCTGTGTGTATATATACATGTAAATAATTGTCACCTATAAGATAGGTAATAACTTTAAGTGCCTCTTTTAAAATACCTTCATGTGCTCATTTATTTAGCTATAATACAATATCCAGAATTCCTTCTTCACATAATACCTAGATGTTGTTGTTGTTGTTAGGTGCTGTCCAGTCGTGTCTGACTCATAGCGCCCCTTGTAGGGTTTTCAATGGCTGATTATTTCAGGATTGCCTCAGGAGTGGATTGCCACATCCTTCTCCCATTTTTGTGGTGCTGGGAATCGAATTTGGAATCTCAGAGACTGCAGAGCTGTGCTCTACCAACTGAGCCAAATCCCAGCCCAATATCTAGATAGAGTTCATTTATTCACAGGTACTCCATCTTCATAGGATTGATCTTATAATTTTAGTAAACAGTTATGTTTCAAGTTTTTAAAGGAGAAATTTTTACTGATAAAAGAAAGTGTACTAAAAATCTATAGGCACAAGCCCTTTGCTCTAAACATGAGGAAACTGAGAAACCAAAATGATTTGCTCATGTTATGACAGAAACAGGACAGTAATCCAGGTCATTCTACTTTCGGGCCAGTACTCTTAGTAAAGCATCATGTCTGTGATCATTGTAATGAAAAGATTCATTAGTTCTAATTAGGGAACTAATTAGAGAACTGTTAGCTCTTCATAATATTTTATTGGAGAGATCTTAATAAATTATATGTGTTTTAAGAAACTGAAATCCTAAATTGTTCTCTTTCTTAGTTACTTTGTTGGGATGTGTGGTGATGGTGCAAATGATTGTGGTGTAAGTATAGTTTTTGTGATTTACTTTTGTAGTTCTTACTTTAGCCTAAGTCACATTCACAAATCTTAACTACCTTTCTTGCAACCATTAGGCTTTGAAGAGGGCACATGGAGGCATTTCCTTATCTGAGCTTGAGGCTTCAGTGGCATCTCCTTTTACCTCTAAAACTCCTAGTATTGTCTGTGTGCCAAACCTTATCAGGTAGTACAAATCATAATTTTTCCTTTTCCTTTTTTTTTTTTTTTTTGTATCTTGCACTAATAATATAAAAGGGTAAATTATCATAGAAACTAATGTGGTTTTGTTTTAATTGTTCAGTAGTACATTTGGGCTGTAACTTATTAGTAACAGATTGCTACTTATTTCTTCCAGCTCTGCCTTGGGTTAGTTCTTTTGGTAGACAAGAACTTTGTTGTAGCTGTTCAATGTTGATAATTATTGTCAAGATAGAGTTGTATTTTGGGGGAGGAGCTTAAAGTGCTTTTATTCACAGGCCAATATTTCTTTTCACAGGGAAGGCCGTGCTGCTTTAATGACTTCCTTCTGTGTGTTTAAATTTATGGCATTGTACAGCATCATACAGTACTTCAGTGTTACTCTTCTATATTCTGTGAGTACTGACATCATGCACAGAGGTGGTACTTAATGTGAAGACACATATTGGGCATGTGTGTTTGATTTGAATGTATCTATTAATGAAATTTATGTAAGTAGTATTTGAAAATTTACTGTAGTTTGAAAATTTTATCTGGAAAGCGTTTTCTTTAAGGCCTTCAGGTGGCCAAAGCCTTTTGAAGAAAAGATAACTATATTCTTTTTAGTTGTTAGTGCAGGTTGGACCTCTTTATTTTACTTTCAAAAGTGTCAATCTGGAACATATTCAGTTTAAGTTAACTTTGCTATACATTTATAGGAGAAGACCAGAAGGAGAAAAGACATTTCAGCAATAGTTGATATAACTTCCTGCACTTTGGAAAAAAAATTATAAACAGTGGTGTCCATAGATGTTCTGTTAGATTTTATAATTGAAGTGATCTCACTGAACATTTTTCCCCTAATAAATGTTGGGGACATCCCAAGGCATCTTTGTGAACTATCCCTTTTTCTCTTTTGTAGAAAGTATCAGAAGGATATTAGATATTAAGGAAGATATTAATTTAAGGAAGCTTCAAGATAACTGACATTCAAGAACATTGAAAATTTTGAATAAAAGTTGTGTGCTTTTTGCAAAAAAAAAAAAAAACTTTAAAAAATTTTTATTGAATAAATTTTATGGAGATGGCTTTTATACTCACATATTAAATATTTATTATATATGGTCGATTTCAAAGGCAAGTTGTTTTCAGTTTTTGAAAAAAAAAAGACTGTCTTTATCCCAATGAGTTGTCTTGGCACCTTTGCCAGAAATCACTGGCCCATAAAAATCCATGTCTATGTCTAGATTCTCAGTTCTGTTCCATTGAACTGTATGTATGTCTATACTTATGCCAGTACTATACTGTCTTTTCTTCCTTGTAAAAAAAAAAACAAATTTATGAGTTTTATTTGGTATCAGTGTAACCTTTTTATCTAATTTGTTATCTGTATACTTTTAATTAGAAATTAAACAGGTTCAAGTGTCATTTTGAAGTTATTATCGTGAAAAAACTAACCAGGATGAATGCTATAAAACAGTTTCTGAAAGCTACATTTTAAAATTACTTTTATAGATCTTAAGTAACCTAGGAGACTTCCAGTTTCTCTTCATTGACCTGGCAATCATTTTGGTAGTGGTATTTACAAGTGAGTATTTTGTTATATTACTGATATCAAAGCATATGATATTCTGATATGAAATAAACTTTGATAAATTTGCATCAACAATTGGAACATAGCTCACACCTCTCCAAATTCCCTGTACATGTGTTCTTTTATCAACAGTTGTTTATATTTTTGCCCTATTTGTTTTGTTCTTTCTCCATTTTTTTCCCCAAATATTTGAGAGTAAGTTTTGAATCATCATGTGCCTTTGGCACTAAATATTTTAGTGTGTATTTCCTAAACACAAGTAGTTATAAAGATCAGGAAGTGTAATGTTAATAATTTTCTAGTCCAAAGCCCATATTCAGGTTTTGTCACTTGTCCTAAAAATATCCATTACATCAATCTCCTTGCTCACCTAGATTAGAAACAGGATATAATCCAGGCCTACAGATTTCATCTAGTTGTGATGCCTTTCCCTCTGATCCAGAATAGTCCCTCAGCCTTTTTGAGTCATCTTGGTGTTTACATGAATATGAATTTGTTTGATTTATGTTCATTAGTCTCAGGCTGTGGGCTGGGATTTAGCACAGTTGGTAGAGCACTGCTCTGCAATCTCTGAGGTCCTGAGTTCGATTCCCAGCACTGCAAAAACAAGAGAAGGACGTGGCAATCCACTCCTGAGGCAATCCTGAAACAATCAGCCATTGAACACCCTATGAGGGTTGCTATGAGTGGAAAACAACTCGACAGCACCTAACAACAACAACAACAACAACAACAACAGTCTCAGCCTGTAGTTTTAGAGGGAATATCACAAAAGCGATGCTGTATTCTTCTAGATGCATCATTTAAGGGGTCACAGATGTTGATTTGTTCCAATATTAGTGACACTAACATCAAAATAAGTAATCATTGAATCAGATAAAAGTTCACAAATCCATACTGGAAATAAATAAATATTTGGAAAATAAGGAAAGCTCTTGCTTAAGGAAAATATTAATTAATTAGAAGGAATATTGGTGTTAGACCATGGAGAGATCCTAATTTTGTTGATATTTTAGGCAGATAATTCTTCATGGGGATTTGTTCTGTGCATTGTAGGATACGTAGCACCATCTGTGGCTCCCTCTCCACTGTATGCCATTAATGCTTTTCAGCTTCTAACAACCAAAAATGTCTCCAGATGTTGCCAAATGCTCTGGGGGGAGGGGGGGTGAGTGCAAAATCACCTTTGATCAGGAATCACTAAGTTAGACAGTCTTTAGTAGATAATAAAACTAGTGAAGTAAAGAAGCAGGATTTTGATAGTCTCACCGTAAGTTTTCACAAGTTATTAATTACAAAAAGAGAAATCAAAATTTTATGGTAAACTCAGTGTTGTTGTTGTTGTTGTTGTTAGGTGCCATTAAGTTGGTATCCAACTCATAGCGACCCTACGTACAACAGGCAAAACACTTTTGTCAGTGCGTCTCTGCTATTCATAGGGTTTTCAATGGCAGATTGATTTTTTGGGAGCGGGTTGCCAGGACCATCTCAAACTGAGTGTACACCACCTTAATAGGTGATCAAAGCTTCTTTTGTGTTATTATTTTGTTTATATTGCTTCAAACTTTTGTTAATGTCTTTAGAGAAAAAAATAAATTATTTTAACTAGTTTTGCATTTTTTATTTTCTGATTATTTGTTTTTTGACAGGGAATCTTCACTGTGTAGCCTAGGCTCGCCTTCAACTCAAAATCTTGCCTCAGCCTCCCAAGTGCTGGGATTACAAGTGTTTGCCACCACACTTGGCTATATTTAATATTATTTTTATTTGTATTAATGATTCCTCTGAATTTCAATAGAAATGTAAAAAATTACTCCTAAGTCACTTTTGAAAAAGCCTACGTTTGTTTACATTTGCAGATTATTTAAATATGTATAACATCTGACTTGGTTTTTAGAAACTTTTCATATTGAAGAATTATTAGACAAAACCAAATTTTCCAAATGAATTTCATTATGTCTTTTATAATGAATAATTTCGACACAAACTTTTTGTCCTTTTCTTTTGACTATAGTGAGTTTAAATCCTGCCTGGAAGGAACTTGTGGCACAAAGACCACCTTCAGGCCTTATATCTGGGGCCCTGCTCTTCTCTGTTTTGTCTCAGATTATCATCTGCATTGGATTTCAATCACTGGGGTTTTTTTGGGTCAAGCAGCAGCCTTGGTATGAAAAAGCATGGCATCCCTATTCAGAGTAAGTTGGTCAATCCATGTAAACATCTTTATAAAAAGTTTATAACGTGCATATAAAAACAAGTCTAGAAATGCATATAAAAGTTGCATGCAGTTTGACTTAAATAATTTTGTCTCTGTTTGCCTTTATGTCATGGTTATGCCTATTTATAGGAAGGTGTCTGTTTTTTGTTATCAATAGCACAGTACTATAGACTAAGTTATAAAGAAAAGAATTTTACTTTGGCTTACAGTTCTGGTCCAAGGTTGAGAGGCTACATCTGGTCATGGTCTTCTTGCTGGCAGTATCCCTAGGCAGTGCCAGGACATTGCAAGATGAGAGATCTAGGCAAACTGGCTTTTATAACAGACCCATACTCAAGATAACCCATTTTTCCATTAGTTGTTGTTAGGTGATGTCAAGTCGTGTTCGATTCATCGCAGCCTTCATAGGGTTTTCAATGGCTTGATTGTTTTGGGATTGTTTCCAGAGTGGATTGCCACGTTCTTCCATCTTTGTGGTGCTGGGGATCGAACCCAGGGCTTCTGAGACCACAGAGCAGTACTCTACCAACAGAGCTAAACCCTAGCCCCTCCATTAATTGCATTAGTGGATTAATCCATTCATAAGCATAGCCCTAATCACCTTTTAGAGGTCTCACCTAGTCTCTACTTTTCATATCTCATTTTGGATATTAAATTTCAGCATAAATTTCAGAGGGGACAAACCATAACAGAAAATGTTCATGCCTAGTTCTAGTAATCACTACTGAGATGAGGACCTTAGATCAATTGCTTAATTTGTTACTGAGCCTTGTTTTTCTTATCCATAAATTAAGACAATTGAAATTAATCCCGAGAGCTTTTTCTAAACCCAGAATTGTTTATGTTTCTAACTCTTCTACGCCTGGATTAGGAAATGGTATTTTAAAACTTAAAAAAAAAATGGTATTAAGTGCATCTATTTATTTGTAGAGTACCGTACAGTTCACAAATATTGATAACGTTATTTGAATGTAAATAATTTTGTTGAATTTAAATTTCGTATGTAAACATTTTTAGTTTGCTTGACTAAGGTTGTCTTTAAAATTTTTAGAAAAATTTTAAAAAAGCATTATTACTTTCTTAAATGCATACAAAGACTCCTATGAAAAGGAATAGGTGAAATTCTCTTGAGAATCTTCCCAGAGTTCATTTGTAATAATTTAACAATTTGTTACCACTTACCTGAGTTCCTCGTAATTAATGTCTTAGTAATGGGTGGTGAGAACTTCTTATACTTAATCCTATGTATGCCTGACACTGCTGTCTGCCTAGAAATAAAAATGAGAGGGAGCCATAACTGGAGAACATTGAGGGCCATCTCAATGCCCATGCTTTGCCAGGCATTTATACAAGTCTTCTTACTCAGTCCCCACAGTAATCCTGTGATGGAACTGGTGGAACTCTCAGGTGAGGAAATAGGATCAGAGAGATTAAATATATTCTCAGTTATTGCTGAAAAGTGGTGAGCTAAAGTCAAATGCATGGTCTGTTTACCTTCACTATGCTAAAGTTGCTTCCAAAATTTAAAAAATGAGGGAGAGGGGCTTATTAAATATTTCTTAATTGATTCTAGTTTGGGGGGAGGTTATTGAACCCAGGGACTCGCACATGTTAGGTAGGTGCTCCGCCACTGAGCCATATTTCTAAGCACCTTGATTGTAATTTTTTAATTGAATGGAAGTGTCTAGCTAAAGAGAAAACCCATATTTTTCTGCCTGTTCTATATGTTTTATAGTGACGTTATTGGCCTTTTGCTATAAAAATGGCACCTTATTTCTTTTTGGTACAGTAGTGATTCCAAGCATCTAAAACAAAATTATGTAATTTCTTTTGGGAAATGGGTATTGTATTTACTAATGGAAAAATGTTTTTGTGTGTTGTAGTGTTTGCAATACAACCAGAAGCCTATATTGGAATTCTTCACACTTACACAATGAAACAGAACTTGATACACATAATATACAAAATTATGAAAATACCACAGTGTTTTTTATCTCCAGTTTTCAGTACCTCATAGTGGCAATTGCCTTTTCAAAAGGAAAACCCTTCAGGCAACCTTGCTACAAGAATTGTAAGTTTGACATTTATTGTGATTTTCACCCTGCCTCTCCCCTTTACAGATAATGGAGAAGAAAGCTGGATGTGGTGGCACTTGCTTATACTCCCAGTACTCCATTGTAATTCCAGCACTCTGGAAGTAGAGGCAGGACAGTCTTGAATTCAAGGCCAGCCTGGCTATATATAACAAGCCCGTATGGGGAGCGGGGGAAGGGAGAACTTTCATTCTGGGTGGTCTGCACAACACCAGCTCACTTTTCTAACATTGTTGTGGCCAATGTTCACCTCTAGAATTCTCTCTTTTTTATATGCCACTGCAAAAAGCACCAGTTGCATGGATGTTTGTCCCTATGTGGTCTTGTCTGATTATGGCAATAGGCTATAGCATTTTAAATGACCAAAATTAGTTTATGGACAAAGATCAGTTATTACATATAAGTTGCCAGTTTTTAAAAATTGAGAACATACTACTTATTATATATGGAACAACTTTTAAGACTTTTGCAGTATCTTTGAGTGAATAGCAGTTATTTATTTGCTGTATTTGTGAAAAGATACCAGTGTTCTGGTTGGCAAAGTGTCAGCTCACAGATTTCCTTATGTGATAAGAGTTAATAACCATCGGAGTTTCTGTTTCAGCCAGGCTCAGTGGCGCATGCCTGTACCCCAATGCCTGGGGAGGCAGAGGCAGGAGGGTCACAAGTTTGAGACCAGAGGCAGTCTGCATAATTTGGCAAGACCCTGTCCCAAAAAAGCAAAAAAATGGCCTGAGGGGTGCAGCTCACCAGTACAGTACAAGGCCCTGGGTTCAACCCCCAGTACCACAAAAAAAAAAATAAAAATAAAAAAAGAATCTCTAGTTCATATAGAGTTGCAAAGTTACATATTCATTTTCCTCTTTCTGTTTTACTTCTACCCTATGTGGTTTGTAGGGTAAATTTTATTACTTTATGTTTTAGATAAGTAAGATTAAGATTTGTTTTTACTTTTAATTTTCTGTTTTTCCCTCATTCTTTTTGAACAGATATTTTGTATCTACCATATTATTATTATATGTTTATTAGTTATATATTTCTTGATAACTATACTAATGTGTATGTTACCAAGAACCATATTAGAACCATGCTGTGGGACCAAAAAAAAAAAAGCCTTCCATAGAAGGCTTATCACTATACTTGTAAGAGGATTTCATAACTAAAGTTAACTTATTATAAATTGAACTTGTAGTTGATATACATGTTTTATTTTTATTTAGTTTTTTCTCTCAGTACTAGGTAATTGAATACATCACTATGCATACTAGACCAATGCTCTATCACTGAGCTGCATTTCCAGCCTTTTTGTATTATTTTGGGATAGTCTCACTAAGCTGTATAGGCTGCCTCTTATCTTGAACTTGTGATCCTTTTGTCTCAGACTCTCAAGTTACTGGGTTTACAGGCATTTACCTGGCTTACTTCGATATTTTTAAATTTCAAGGAGATATTGAGCATGTTCAAGTGTAGCTAAAAACATCTGTGAGAGAACAGTTCTTTTTTTACATAAAGAAAACTGGTTCTTAGACTGCTTCATAAGGAAGAGAGCCTCACAAGAAAAGATAATCAGAGATCTAAGTAAATCTAACCTACTTATACTTCTATTTTTAAAAAAGAGAAAGCCAGGCATGGTGATACATGCTTATAATTCCAGCACTTGGGAGGCAGAGGCAGGAAGATTGCTGCAAAATCAAGATTTGCCTGGTCTACATAGCAAGTTCCAGGCCAGCCAGGACAGCATAGGGAGACCCTGTTTCTAAAAATAGAGAGGAAAGGGGAGAGCAAGGTTAGAGAGGAGAGAGGAGGGGAGAAGAAGAAGAAAGAAAGGAGAGGGGAGAGAGATGAAAGCTATCAGTCACCTTTATTTATTTCTTTATTGCAGTATTGGGGATTAATCCCAGGGCCTTGAGCATGCTAGGCAAATGCTGAGCCACAGAGCCATACCAAGGCCTAAGTTACTTATTTTTAACCCCTCCACCCCACCCTCAGTACTTGGGATTTGAACCCAGGGACTCACACATACTTTGCAAGTGTTCTGCCACTGGGCTGCACCCTACACCCCAGCCCATTTTTTATTTGGAGACAGGGTCTTGCTAAATAACACAGGCTGCCTCTGGCATGAACTTGCCATCCTCCTGCCTTAGCTTCCCAAATTACTGGAATTATAGGCATACACCACCATTCTCAACTTTAAAATATTTTATATGATATAGAAAATATAAAATTTATATTTCCATTTAGTTTCTTTTTTGTTTGCTTTTTGTTTTTTGAGACATGGTCTCACTGTGTAGCCTAAATGGGCCTCAAACTCATGATCCCCCTGCCTTAAACCTCCTGAGTGCTGAGATTACAGGGGTGTGCCACCGTGCCCAGATGCCCCATTTAGTTCCTAATTTATTTGAATAAATAACTAGTGTTGACCACTGGACTTAATTTTTTAAGTATGTTAAAAATTATATTTTAGCAGAAATATAATTACGAAACCATTGTCCTTTCTGTAAGTAAATATATGCCCTGTTAATGAAATAGGCCTCCTGGAAAATACAAAAGGAACTGTACAGTTGACCATAGCTACTTTGCTAATTTTCACCTCTTGTTTGTCATTGAGGTGCATTGTCATTGGAGTTCACTGGAATAGTTCTTTGCTCAGACCTGCCAGTTCTTTATATATAAGCAGTGTAATATATTTATTTTGAGACTTTTCTTTTCTAATTAATTTCAGTTTTAGGTGTTTAGGGCATTCTCTCCAGAATGTTTTCCCCCCTCTCTTTTGGTTCAGTTTCATTTTAAATGATTTTAGTCTGTAATCCATTTTCAACTCTGTCACTTCATGCCATTTATGTTTTGTATTATATGCTTTTATTTAAAAGGCCATAGTGATAAACACTATGCCACTGTGGACTTAACCACTTAAACCACTTAACCACTTAAACACTTGCCACTGTGGACTTAATTCTAATTTAACTAAATGTGATTAAGGATTTAGCTTCAGTTTTTCGCTGTAGTTTCTAGCTTGATCCAGTAATTTATTGCTTGTGAAATCCAATCCTGTCTCTGTTTATGAAGATGTTATTATTGAACTGCCATAGCCTGTGCATCTTTTTCCCATTCATCTGCCGTGACTTCATTGCTAGTAGTAGTTCAGATACCCAGTTGCCCTACAGAATAAAGTGGCCTTTCAAAGACAAGTATATTGAGTAAGGGAGGGGTGAGCAGTAAAAATGACTTTTGTCGTTATGTCACAAGGTCACAGTTGTTTGAGGAAAAGAAGTGGGAAGGAACAAGAGAAGTATATTTGGGATGAATCGTTGTTGTTGTTGTTAGGTGCTGTCGAGTTGGTATCCGACTCATAGTGACCCTCATAGGGTTTTCTTCGGGATTGCCTTGGGAGTGGATTGCCAGGTCCTTCTCCCATTTTTGCGGTGCTGGGAATTGAACTCGGGGCCTCAGAGACTGCAGCGCAGTGCTCTACCCACTGAGCTAAATCCCAGCCTGGGATGAATCATACTGTATGTGTATTTACTTTATGTAAGGTTCCATATCTGTCTCAAGGAGATTATAAATGAAATCCTTTATGATACCTTATTTTGGATGCCGTATTCCATCAAAAGGATCTGTGTCTTTAACAAATCTGTGTTGTAATAAACTGGGACATATTTAATAACTTGAATTTATATACTACTTCACATTTTTGACTGCTTAAAAATCAACTCTTTCCTACAAGATCCTCATGATATTCCCATTTTATAGGTAAAATAATTTCACTCAAAATGGCTTATTCAAGTTCTTGCAGCTTTGTACATAAATCATTCTAAAACAGAATCTAACTCTTTAACTTAAGGAACACCTTGGTCTATATCATTACCAACACATAATTTATTCTGACAGCAGTTTTCTGGTGAAGAATATTTGCACTTTAACAGAATTACTAAATGATTGCTGACAATGGCAGGAGGATCCAGGAGTTGAGAGCAATCCACTAGACATTCATACATCTCTAAAGCAGATACCTGATTCATTCTTGGTTGAAATCCTTATTTTAAAATTTTTGTGTGGTTATGTAGAAATCTGCTAGTCAGTCACCTTTCCTGTCACATAGTGCTGTTTTTTTTTTTTGTTGTTGTTGTTGTTTTGTTTTTTAAATTAATTTGTTTTCTTTAAGACAGCATCTCACTGTGTAGCCCTGTCTGGCCTTAAACTCATAGTCCTACCTCAGCCTCCTGAGTGCTGGGATTAAAGTTTCTAAATCTGAGTAATTTTCTTTTTCTGGTAACATGCGTGTGTCAGGAACCATATCACCAACCTAGTTTGCTGTATTTGTCAAAATGCAATAGGGTTTGAAAAATATTCAATATGGGTTGAACTCTTCTTCCATCTCCTTTCTCTCTCTAGCATCTGTTGTTTTTGTTGTTGTTACATTTTTTTCTTTTTTTTTTATTCGTTTTGTTTATGACAGGGTCTTGCTATCTAGCCCAGGCTGGCCTTGAATTCACGTTGTTAATCTTCTGGCCTCAGCCTCCCAAGTGATGGGATTATAGGCATGTGCCACCATGCCTGGCCTGGCATTTGTTTTGGGGATTTTTTTCTTTGTTTTTTGGCAGGGTCTTACTGTGGAACCCAGGCTGGCCTCAAACTTGTGATCTTTCTGCCTCAGCATACTGTGTTGGGATTATAGGCCTCTGTCACCACACCCCACCCTATTCCTTTTAGTCCTTTTTCTCATTTTATCTTTTTTCATTTGTGTACTTTCACTGAGCACCTTCTAATCACTTTTTTTTACTGACCATAATAACTTTTAAATGATGAATTTATATGTTACTTTAGTTGGATTTATGCAATAGAATATTGAATTTTCTGTGTGCATTTGTTTTATTTTTCATTTTTTAAAATTTATTTTTGTACTACTTAGGGGTTTGAACTGAGGGCCTTGCACATGGTAGGCCAGTGCTTTCCACTGAATTCACCCTCAGCCTCCTTTTAAAAAAATGTTTTGAGACAGGATCTTGTTAAATAGCTGTTATAGTTTGAATATAAAGTGTCCCCCAAAGATCATATGCTTTAATGTTGGGTCCCTAGCTGGTGGCGCTGTCCTAGGAGGTTGTGGAACTTTGGGAGGCAAGTTTGGCTTGGTGGAAGTGAGTCACTGAGGGTGAGCCTTTGGAGGTTTTTATCCTGGACCTGTGAGTGTGCTCTCTCTGTTTCTGGTCCACCATTCTGTGAGGTCATCTAACATAGGCCTTGCCACTGTGGACAGATTCTCTGTGAGCTGCCAATAAACCTCTTCCCCAATAAGTTTGTTTGGGTTGTTTTTTTGCTGCATCTATGACAGTTGACTAATAGTTGTGTAGGCTGCCTTGAACTCACAATCCTGCCTTACCTTCCCAAGTAGTTGGGATTACAGTTGTACGCCAGGGTGCTTGGGGCCTATTTGCAATTTTGTAGAATTTAAAAAAAAATGTAGAAAACCTTGCTTTTAACCTGTCATAGGTCCTTTTTTTTTTTTTAATCCTTTTGATCAGCTCATAGTAAAACAGATTCTCCACTTTTGGCATGAGTGTTAATATAATTTTCAGCCTAAGCTACTAGAACTATATATGTATACAGTTTATATGTGGTTTTTTGCATATGCATGTACATTATATATAATACAGTTTCTGTAGAATAATTATTGGCCTGTAGTTTTGAACTGAAATTAACAAAATTTAATTGGACAAGTGATTTCCACGTGGTAAAAATTGCATTGAGACCTTTCGTTTATAGTTAACAAAAAGGATATTAAATGTTTTACCCTATCGGAAGAATTTATGATAAAATATTCATTATTTGTGGTCTTGGTAAGGTTTGAGTTTGAAGCTGAGTTCAGCTAGCAACTTGTAAAGTATCTAAACCAAAGAAAAAAGAAGAAATATATTCAGGGCTATAATTTAGTTGGGAAATCTCTGAGCCTCTCTTATGGCTCACAATACAAAATGATGCTTGCATATAGATATGTATGAAAGTATGCTCATGTTTTACAAAATGGCCACAAGCAAGGAGTTCGATTTTTGAGCTAGGAAAGTGATAGGAAGTACTGCTGAATATTTGCCATTCCTAGCTTCCATGGGGCTGGGATTTAGCTCAGTTGGTAGAGTGCCGCTCTGCAGTCTCTGAGGTCCCGAGTTCGATTCCCAGCACCATAAAAACGGGAGAAGGATGTGGCAACTCACTCCCGAGGCAATCCTGAAACAATCAGCCATTGAAAACCCTATGAGGGTTGCTATGACTTGGACTCCACTCCACAGCACCTAACAACAAGCTTCCATAGCAAGCCATAAAGTTAGCCTTCGTTAACAAATAGTAGATCAGCTCAGTCTCTTGGCTTTTGGCTTACGTTTTCTGTAGAAATATTTTCTACAGTAAATTAGTGGAAATAAATAGGATTCACTTAACCAGAAATATACATACATACAATATTCAACGTAGAATGCCTTTATTTAGGGTTATGACATACCTAATATGGAAAATAAATGTTTAGCATTTTTACCATCAATAGTAATTGTCATTGAATACATTTTTTAGATGACATTCTCATTTTGCCACATATAGTTTAGTCTCTGTGAATTATATATTGACTTGGTTATCATCATAACTATCTAGGAGACATGGAAATAAATGTCCATAAAGATTTGACTTTTATTTTTTAAATTTAAATTTTAAAATTTAAAAATTAAAATTTAAAATTTAAAATGATTATTTTCTAAAATGCCTTTAAGGTTAAAGTTAAATGGACTTTAAATATCTATGATACTGCATCATACATCATTTGGGGGACCAGAATAATGTGTCATACTGTAGGAAATAATAGCATATTTTATATATTTTATCAACTTAGGTAGAAGTATGTGAACCAAAATTAGAAATGACAGCGTACTACTTATCATTGGATCCCTTTTTATCTAAAGGAGTTTCCTAACTTGTTTTACTTTCTTTTTCAGATTTTTTTGTTGTATCTGTGATTATTTTATATGTTTTCATATTGTTCATCATGTTGCATCCAGTTGCCTCTGTTGACCAGGTTCTTCAGGTAAGTCTTAAGCACTTCATTTATTCCTTGTCTCATGCTTGGTAGTAACTGACGTAACTAAGACAGTAATAGAAAGTGATGCCTTAGGGTTACGTGGAATTTAAACAGCCAAAGAGGCTTCTGGATGTTTGATACAGCAGCTTAAGATCTCTCCCCTCCTGTGCTCTTATGTTATTGAGGAAAGAAACTAATCTGCCTCCATTGATTTTTTTCCAGGATATCCTTTCCTTTTTACTAAGGTTCATTTATATTAAACTAAATATACACTAAAATGAGTAAAGAATATAATTAAAGTAGCAACTTTATTGGCTGTGTCTGTTCGGTGTCTGCTTCTGGATTCATTTCCCTTTATCTACAAATTAAATATCCCCTGGTCTTTAGAGAGAAAAAAAGCCTTGATGCTGATATCTCATTTTTCTGTCCTTTATGCTACTTCTCAAGTGTTCTACATCTGCTCTCTCTTCCTTGCAGGTCATTTAGTTCTTCATTCTTTTTATCAAGAACCGTATGGATGGTGAAATACTTCTTTATTCAAAAGAAAATATACACATATTTAAGTTGATAAGTATAAAAAATAGTAATCAAATAACTACTGAGGCCATGATCCAGCCTAAAAATTGGTATCATTACTAATCAGTCAGGTCCTCTTGTGCACCTTCTTTAAGCACCTTGAGGGTGTTTTCCCCTTCATTCTCTGTTTTTCATTATATACTTACCATATATAATAAGGTCATAAAAGATAGTTTTGTTTGCTTTTAACTTTATAAAAATATTTTGTTCCTTGTGTTGTAGTTGGCAGACTCATCTACCTCAAGATATGTTCTTCTTCCTCATTTACTTAGTACACCAGGTGGGGTTTAGCTCAGTTGGTAGAGGACCTGCTGTGCACTCTCTGAGGACCTAGGTTCGATCCCTAGCACTGCAAAAATGGGAGAAGGATGTGTCAAACCACTCTTGAAAACAATCCCGAAAAAAATCAGCTATTGAAAACCTTTTGAGGGTCACTGTGAGTTGGAACTGACTTGACAACAACTAACAACAAAGATGGATAGTGTTTAACTTTTATAAATAATTCTGTATTGTAAATCCTAGCAACACTTTAATACAAATGTATATTTATAGGCTAAATATGCTGAAGTGGAATTGCTTGGTCAATGAGTATTTTATTCCTTTTTCTGTTGTCATAATAAAATACCTGAAGCTGGGTATTTATAAAGAAAAGAGTTTTTGGCTCATAGTTCTGAAGGTTCAAGAGCATGGCACCAGCATCTGCTTGGCTTCTGGTGAAGTCCAAATGCCACCTGATGTAGGACAGGAGAATGGAAGAGCAAATCATCAGCATGCATGGAAGAGATCACACAGTGAGAAACAGAGAGAGCCAAGGAAGTTGAACTCGGTTTTCAACAACTGCTCTCTGAATAACTAAACCACTCTCAGAGAGAAACTACATTAATCCTTTCTTCTTTTTCCTTTTTTCTTTCTTTTCTTTTTTCTTTTTAACCCCCTTCCAGTACTAGGATTCACTTAACCAGAAATATACATACATACAATATTCAACGTAGAATGCCTTTATTTAGGGTTATGACATACCTAATATGGAAAATAAATGTTTAGCATTTTTACCATCAATAGTAATTGCCATTGAATACAGTTTTTAGATGACATTCTCATTTTGCCACATATAGTTTAGTCTCTGTGAATTATATATTGAGTGAACACAAGGCCTCATGAATGCTAGGCAATTACACTTCCAGTGAGCTACACCTTCTGCCCATTCTGTGTTTTGAGACAGGATCTAGCCTCACATTTGCGATCCTCCTGCATCAGCCTCCTGAGTTGCTGGTATTACAGGCATCCGTACTGCATTAATGTATTCTTGAGGGTGGAGCCCTAATGAATTAATGCCCTTTTAAAGGCCCTATCAACTCACAGCACCATTACATTGAGAATCACATCTCAACATGACTTTTGGTGGAGACAAATCATATCTAAATGATAGCAAAGGTTGTCTAGAATCTTTTTTTTTTTCCATAAACACTGCATTATTGAACTTTGAACAGGTTGCCAGGTTGTAGTCTTATTAGCAGCGCATGAGTGTCTTTCCTCACATGCTTCATTGAGGGATTTAGATACACATTTTAAGCAGAGAAAGAAAAGAAAACATGTTTATCTCTCTTGCCACATGTCTTCTTTTTCACGGCCACATTCCGTTCACTTCCCACACCCTCAATAGTCAGTCTGGCTTCTACCCCTGCCAGTCTACTGAAATTGCCTTACCAAGGCCATTAACAACCTTCTTTTCGGTTAATTCCAATGGACTTATGTCTTTAAAAGTTTTTCCCCAATGTTATTTGATTCCCCATCAGCATCGGACTACGTAGCAATGTCATTATGCTTGAGGCATTCCTTTCTTGAATCTTGTGATCCTCTGTTCCCTTCTGTCCTTTTCCTGCCTCTGTGACTCCTCATTCTTAGTCTCCTTTATTATTCCACTCCCTCTGCTTGTTTCTTTTTTTTTTTTTTTTTTTTTTTTTTTTTTTTTTTTTTTTTTTTTTTTTTTTTTTTTTTTTTTTTTTTTTTTTTTTTTTTTGCAGTACTGGGGGTTGAACCCAGGGCCTCACGCCTGCATGCTCTGCAAGTGCTGGACCACTGAGCTGAGCCCTCAGCCCCTTTTTTTTTTTTTTTTTTAGTTTATTTGAGACAGGGTCTCACTAAGTTACGCAGACTGCCTCTGGTCTCGAACTTGCAATCCTCCTGCCTCCGCCTCCTGAGCTTCTGGGATTACAGGCATGCGCCACCGCTCCCGGCCCTCTGCTTGTTTCTTAAACATTAGTGCCTCACCTGTCTGGTCTTATCCCCCTTTTTTCTCTGTACTCAGGTGATTTCACATGTAGTTAAGGGTTCATCCATAATTGCTGTCTATAAGTTTAAGACTCCTCGCCTTCCTTCCCTGAGTTTAGCTCTCACTACTGGCTTTAACTGATATATTGAATATTAGTTGGGTGTTCTGCCCAATATTCCCCAAATCAGCATGTTAAAAACTTAAGTTTACTCTGTTCTCCTTCCATCTGCTGCTTCTCTTTCTTGGTACTACCATTTATCTAAGAAGTAAGTGCGTGTGTCTCTATCCTTGTCCTTTTCCTCTTTTTCATAATCAGCCAGTTAATTTTTTTTCAGTTTCCTTATTGTGAAAATCTTTTCTGTCTTTAATTCCATCCCCACCACTCTAGTTGGGCTTCCATTATCTTTTGCCTGGATCATTATAGCAGTCTCCACTTCAAACCCTTCTTATTGGAGCAGTAGTGGTTGGTTGGTTGTTTTTTTGGGGGGCCTGTATTAGAATATGACACTCCTTGGTATCTAGCAGAGTATCTTTGGTACTCAGTAATAAATATTTGCTGACTAAGGATGGATACCCCAGTACCACATAGACAGGGGAAGGATGTGACAATCCACTCCTGAAGCAATCCTGAAACAATCAGCTATTGAAAACCCTTTGAAGGTTGCTATGATTGTATTCTGACTCAAGGGTACCGAACAACCCCGCAACAAGTGGGAAAAGGACCTGGAAGCCCAATCCTGAAACAATCAGCCATTGAAAACCCTACATTGGGTCACTATGAGTTGGAACTGACTTCACAACACCTAACAACAAGGATGGATACATTAATATGGATTTTTGTTTGTTTATTTTTTTAGACCTTAGAAATTAATCAGATTTTAGTTAGGTATGTTGGCATGTGCCTGTAATTTCACTCAGGAGGCTGAGGGAGTGGGATCATTTGGGAGGTCTTGCTCACATAATAAGTTCCCCATGTTAAAAAAAAAAAAAGATGAAGAAGAAATAGAAATTAATCACATTTTAAGCAAAACCTTACATTGTATTTCTTAAATTGGTCTGTAGAGTTCTCTTTGTGAGTATGTCCTTACAATGTGAAATTTGACCCGTATTAGATTAATATGTTTTGTGTTGTTAGGTGTCATCGAGTCAGTGTCTGTCTCATAGCAACCCTACATACAACAAGTGAAACAGTATTATCAGTGCTTCTCTGCTATTCATAGGGTTTTCAATAGATGATTATTTTTGGGTAGTGGGTTGCTGGGTCCTTCTCCCAAGCCTACAGCACCTGGTATTCCCAGGCAGTCTCCCATCCAAGTATTAACCAGGCCTAATCCTGCTTAGCTTCCAAGATCTGATGGGATCAGACACCATAGTGGTACGGCTGCAGGCTAGGTTAGTATATACTTCATTATTGAAAGACAGAATTGTATTTTAAAAATATGGACTTGGTAGACATTTGTGATCTAAAAGAGCACGGGCTTTTGAGTCTGAGTGAATAGGATTTGATGCTCAGTTCAGCCACTTAATATGTTTTTTTAACCTTGAGTAACTTAGAGTTTTATTATTTGTGAAGATACATACTTTGTGGCATTTTAATGGGTGAAGTGGTTGATGTGTATGTAGATGTTTGGTACATGATAGAAATTTAGTAAGTTCAGAAATTATGATATACTAGCTTATCAACTACATGCAACAACTTTAAAATTTTTTTGTCTTACAGATAGTGTGTGTACCATATCAGTGGCGTATAACTATGCTCATCATTGTCCTTGTCAATGCCTTTGTATCTATCATGGTGGAGGTAAGCACTTCATCTAGTCAAATGACCACCATGTTGATTTGGGATTCTTGGGTGATTTAATGGTAAATGGGGGAAAAGAAAAGATAACATTATAGAAGCCCACAGTCTCAGTTTCATTTTAGGAAAATTAATTTAGCTTTCTCTTCTGACTTTTTCCGTGAACTGGTACTAGTCATATTAAGAGTCTAGATGTAGCTGTACAGTAAATTGAATGATGAGTAGAAAAGAGAGATGTTTGGTATTTCAGACAGTCCATGAATTGCCTGTTGGCAGTGAAATCAGAGTGGGCATGTACCATCTATGTTCTGTGATATAAAGTAGGATGTCTCATTTAAGGAAGAAAGTCAGTACAAAGTGGGTGAGGGATGTTCTTCAGGAAATGTAGTGAATAGGAATGAGAGTTTGTTGAAAGCATAAGATGTTTACTGTTGCAGGCTTAGCTAATTTTAGCATTGATTACTAGAACTTCTTCATTGGCATTTACTTTTGAGTGACCTCAGAAGTTCTAAGTACTTTTTGCTTCATTATATATTGTGTATTTTATTCTGCCATGAGGATTGCCTTCAGATCAGCTTCTCTAAAAGAACCTAGAAGTTCTCATTTGCTACTTGTATTGGTCTCCTCTCAGAACTACTATCAGAATTCACTCCCACCATAGCAATATAAAAAACAAAGGATATATGATTGTGGGTTTTAAAGGTTTCATAGTGTAGACTTTTGAATTAAAATTAAGATAATCTGTAGGGAAATATGTATATTTTAGTGATATGGTTCAAGACTTTGAAATGATGCTTAATTTTAGTATCCTACTAAAAGATGTCCTGGTATTTAAATTTGAGGTATGACGGCCAGCATGAATATTATAGTAGACCTTTTAAAATTCCCCATTTATTTTTTTTTTTATTAACTTAGGGATGCTGGAAAGTACATCTAAGACATCAGATTGCAAAAGCATTCTTTTTTCTTCAGTATAAGTTCATCTTTTCACTCAAATATTACTTATTCTTACTATCTGAAGAATTATTTGCATTGGATGCTGATAAAATCATACATTTGTATGGATATAGACATAGAACTAATGTTAGATATTTATTCAGTGACAATAACTCATTGTTAAGGCTTCAAATTAATAAGCATTGTTTTAATGTAAAACACACTTTGTGGATAATTAGAAGTGCCATTTTGTCAATAATGTTATGAATTGTATTTATTATAAAAGTCTTTTATCTTTTTGCAGTATTAACTGAGGTTTGCTGAACAAAAACCAAATCATGTTTTTTTTTTTTTAACCTAATGCAGCATTGTGTGAATGTTTTAAAATATGCATGTTAAAAACAAATGACTTAGTCATTTTTAATTCTTAACTCACTGGAATATCTCTTAGAGCTTCTTCCTTGACACGATCCTTTGGAAAGTTGTGTTCAATCGAGACAAACAAGGAGAGTATCGCTTCACCACCACACAGCCACCACAGGTTGGAAATCAGCAGTTATTCTCAATTCTTCATGTGTACTTTGGCTCTTCCAGTTGTGTACTCTTCGTTCTGTAGGGCATTCTGTATGTGTTGCTTCAGCTTTTTCCCTTGTGCCTGGCATTTCATTTCTTGTAAGGAGTCCGAGAAAACTCATGGTTGAACATTTGTTATAGGCTTTTCAGGACTTCAGAAATTTTGTGTTTCTTCCATTCCAAGCCTAATCCTCTGTATGTGTATGCAAAGGTCTTATCTTTAAAGGTGAGAGTTAATTCTTCCATTTCTGTCAGCTTTACATTTTATGCTTTTGGTTTTCAGGAGTCCTGATAGATGCTAAATGAGATTCATGTAAATAGTTTTGAATCAAAATTGTTTCTTCTTGGATCTGAGCCAAAAGACCAAAATTTCGAGAAATTATTTCTGATTTCTTGTCAGTCCCTGTACCTTAGTTTAGGGTGGCTTTTTGGCTTTCCCTGGTGTGTGTCTCATCATTCAGAGAATTTAGGTACTCATTTTTATGCAAGCCATGGTTAGAACTTTTGGAGGCAATAAAATAGCCTGTAATTTGAGAGGCATAACCAACCTGTATGGCAAAAAGAAACAAGGAACAGATGAGTACAACCCATTTTCTAATGTCAGAATGTCAAAGTATAGTTATTAGTAGAAAATACAGATTAGATTTAGTTTTTAACCTCTGTTGAACCAGAGCTCTGTGAGCCATCCTTTTTGAGTATAGAAAACTTGACAGTATAAAATCTCACCCCCTCATTATCTTACCCATTGCTGTTTCTAGGTGGGTGATGTGCTTTACAAACATGAGTTCTCTTTCACTGATCCTTGAGCCACATAGAAGCTTGCAGAATTCAAAAGGACTCCCTGGCATTTCTGATTAGAGTCATTCATTTTACCTCAGCAGCAACTTCCTGAGCTGTATTTTCGTAATTCAGTAGGCTTGATGTCTGGTTAGAATCCTCATTCATTTTACCTAAGCAGCAAGTTCCTGAGATTTATTTGGGTAATTCAGTAGGCTTGGTGTTTGGGTATAGCATCACAAGATTGCTATGGAAGAGGTGCTAGAATGCCATTTTCGTTTTCTAATGCTGTATGATGAATAAATCATTATTCATCTGAATAATGATTCTGAAATGGATAGGGTGAGTCTGAAATTAGCTTCAGTTTCTTTTTCATAAAGCTTTGTAACACCCATTTGTCCCTAGTAGTGAGTATGACCAGAGCTGTGTGGCTCAGGTCCTTTAACTAAAGCTCCTCTGTGGCTGTATTATTTTTCCTTTTGGTGACTTTATTACATTACTTCAAAGGGTTAACTTTGGCTCAGATCACCATTCCTCATGTAAAATATTTGTATTAAAAAGGCCCAGGCCTGGGGAAACATTTAAATTGAGTTTTCATCTTCTTCAAAGAGATCTCTCTCTCTTGATCTAACTGGAAATTCATGCTCTAAAGAGGATTTATAACCTGACTTAGTCAAATGGGTGTTACAAGGCCCCTGTAAAATATTTGTGCCTGCAGCCGTACCACTGTGGTGTCCCATCCCGTTAGATCTTGGAAGCTTAGCAGAGTTAGAGCTGATTAGTACTTCGATAGGAGACCACCTGGGAACACCAGTTGCTGTAGGCTTGGGAGAAGGACCCCACAACCCACTCCCCCCAATCTGCCATTCAGAATCCTATGAATAACAAAGAAACACAATAGTGTTTTACCTGTTGTACATAGAGTTACTATGAATCGGACACCAACTCCATGGCACCTAACAACAACGTAAAATATTTTGCTGGGCTGGGGTGTAGCTCAATTTGTACAGTCCTGCTTCACACTCTCTGAGGACCTGGGTTTGATCTTCAGTACCTCAAAAATGGAAGGAGGACATGGTAATCCACTCCCAAAGCAATCCTGAGACAGCCATTGAAAATGAGGGTCTCTATGAGTTGGACTCAACTTGGCAGTACCTAACAACAACAGTAACATAAAATATTTGAATTGGAAGTCTTTCCTTGCTTTTCACCCAAAATTAAATGGCAGGAAATTCTGTCATTTACTAAGTCTTCATTTTTTAAAATATTATTAATAAGGATCTGCTCTCATTTTCAAGAGTTTTCCATCTCATGTGAAGTTCTACCTCTAAAATGTTCAGGGATGAGTGTGAAGATAGAGGGAGGTCCAGAGAAAGTGGGCTTGAACATGTCCCATGTGTTGAATCTGAGAATCATTGAATAAATAAGAAGCCTTCCAATTCTGTGGTCATGATTAAGAAAACACTTTTTAAAATGTTACATTTAGTAAAGAGAAGGGTTTTTTGTTTTGTTGGCTTGTTTTGGTACTTGAGGGATGAACCTAGGTCCTGGCACATACTTTGCAAGTGCTCTACCACTGAGCTGCACCTCCAGCCCTGTTTTTATTTTTTGTCTTGAGACAGGGTCTCCCTAAGGTATGCAGGCTGCCTCTGGCATTGAACCTGTGATCCTCCTGCCTCCGCCTGAGTTGCTGGGATTATAGGCGTGTGCCACC
>VMDO01005207.1:97067-114701 GCA_007922755.1 Pedetes capensis
TTGGGGGAGGGAGGTTGCTAGTGGCATATATAAGTAGTGCTGAAGTTGAAAACCTTGCCATGAGGTGAAAAGGAAAGATGAGAGTGACTAGCTCCACTGGTAGGACTTCTGTGACTGTAATTCTTCCCAACCCCCACTTTACACTGCCTATCTTATGGTATTCTTTTCTACAAAGAAGCTCATGAGGTCTTCTCAGACTGCAGCTCTCTACCTTGTATATTAGTGTTAGGGAAGAGAAGCTGCAGTTCTTTTCCTTCTTTAACCATATACATAAGAACCATTGAGTTTAAAGTTCCAAAGCTAGAGACCCCAAACTAGGCTTTAGGCCTTAGGCAGTTGAATTGGGAAGTCAAGAATCTGACCAGGAAGTCTGTGGTAACATTGTCTGAAATACCTAGTGATCAACAAGCCACTAAATAACAACCTCCAAGATCCTCCCAGACTTAAGGTATTTCTAACTCCATTTTATACATAAAGAAACCACACTCAGTCACCTTGGGATTATGCATCTACTGAAGAGCAGCCCTGAGAGATGAACCAGGTTTCAACCAGTGTTTTTTCAGTACTTAGCCACACTGCTTCATGTATATCATTTTAGGCGCCATAAAGATGCAAACTAATTTAAAGGTCAAATGACAAAATGGTTTGCAGCAAAATGGATAGAACTGGAGATCATCATCTTAAGTGAATGAACACAAGCTCAAAAAGAGAAATGCCATATGTTCTCACTCACATGTGGGAGCTGAATATTACTTAAAGGAAGAAAAAAATCCTATACATAAGTTGATATATAAAAAATGTACAATTAAACTTAGCAAAGAAGGGACAATATAAAGACTAGAAAGAAGGAGAGAGGGAACTAGCAGAGGGAGGTGAAGATTGCAGAAGGTGGGAATTGGAGGAGAATCAATGCAGAGGGATAAAGGGGGAGAGGGTAATCTTAATGTAAACAATGCAACTTCATGAGTACATTGGAAAAATAGGGGAGTATAACCCAAATATGTATTTGAGTTTTACTACATATTAGTTGATAAAAGTGTAGCCAAAAGTGATATAATAGTTGCATAATGTAAAAAGCCACTGCTGTATTACTCTGTACCCCACCATCATTTACCAATAAAGGGAGGGGAAAAAAAAGACCAAATGACAAAATAGAGATAAACAATAGCTACCTTCATTATAATACATGCTGAGTGAGGCATTATGTATACATTCTAATTGTTAGCAGCTTTAGGAGAGGAATGTCTTTAGTCTCTGTCCCAATTTTCACAGATAAAGAAATGGTATTAAAACTGGAATTTAATTTCAGGTTTATCTGGACTAGGACCATCATATTTCTACACTACAAAGCCTCTTTCTCTGTTCTTTAAGGACCACGTAAACCTTTTTTTTCTTCATTACTGAGGGTTGAATCCAGGGCCTCATGCATGCTAGGCAAGTGCTTCACCACTGAGCCCCTTCTTATTTATTTTATTTACCTTATTTTAGGTCTTGCTAAGTTATGTCAGCTGCCTCTGGCTTTGAACCTGTGATTCTGCCTTAGCCTCCTGAGTAGCTGGGATTGCAGGCATGTGCCACGGTGCCCTGCTCAAATAAACTTTTGAGACAGGGTTTCGCTATGTAGCCAAGGCTGACTTTGAACTCAGAATCCTGCCTTGGTTTCCTGAGTACTGAGATTATAGGTATGCAGCACCATACCTGGCTCCAAATAAACTTTTAGGTGTCATTTTACTAGACATTTTAGATGTTACATTCTACCTTGACCAACTGAACATTCAGGCAGCTAACCTCGTTTATAGAAAGTAGGATTTTTAAATAGTAATTTGTTTCCCGTAGTGATTCTTTTTGTTTTTTGAAGCTAGTCTCTAGGCTAGTCTAGTCTTAAACTCGAGATCCTCTTGCCTCAGCCTCCCTAGTGCTGAGATTACAGGCGTGTGCTACCTTGCCAAGCCCCATGGTGATACTTACTGATGTTCAGTGGACTCAGTAAATGCCTACTGACTCAAATTAAAACAATTTAAAGAAACCAGTTGCAAATAATTAAAGCTATAACTGTCATGTAGTGATACATTTTTCCTGTAATGTTTTTTAGCACCCTAGGTTTGTGGTGGTTTGTTTGTTTGTGGTACTGGTAGTTGAGCCCAGGGCCTCACACATGCTTTGCAAGTGCTCTACTACTGAGCCACACCCCCAGCCTAAGTATTAATACTGTCTTCTCTGACAAAAAATAATTCTTGATGTATTAGTGATTTTTTAAGCAAGAATATTCATTGGCTAGGTATGGTAGTCCAAGCCTCTAGCACTAGGTAGGCTGAAGTAGGAGGATCACAAGTACCTGGCCAGTGTTGGCTACATAGTGAGACATGGATCCCATTTTAAAAAAAAAAAATTATTAGGAATACCTTGCACTTCACCATTGAACTTCTGAATGAAAATGTTCAAGGAGATCTCCTTCATATGTGGTTTTCTGTAAAGCTCTACTCCTCTTTGAGAATATCTTGCTCTCCTCTCGAGAAGCATTTGTGCTTACCTTGTAACTATAAACAGAGGTCATTTAATTGTAGATAGAAAACTAGAATATCATCATGTGAAAGATCCTGCTCAGGCTATGTGCCTGTCACACGTTTTCTTTTTCGGTGAAAAATCCAAGTTTTAACTGTACTCTTTATGCCACTTAGAATATTATTTGAGCTTATTTAGAATATTGTTCAAGCTTATTTAGATAGAATGTTAATTCTGATTGTATTTGTTTTATATTGAGGATTGGTATGGAAGAAGACTTTGACAAAAGCCACAATACCAATATAACATTTTTTTCTTTAAGCATGGCTTTATATTTCACATACTACCTATGACAACATTTCCTAAGACTCTGCCAATAGTAAACAGTTGGATTTTAGAATGAGCAGCTTGGAATGGTCTAGGAAGCAGGGGAATTAGAGCTACATATCTTGATGAAAGTTCTTTATGATTTCTTCACTGAACTGTAGTGCCCTCTTCCCATGTCTGAGGGGTTGAAGTTGGGCACTTATCCATTCCTTTCAGAAGTAAACCAGAGAGAGGCTATTGTGGTGCAAACCTGTACTCCCAGCACTCTGGAAGATGAAGAGAACTATGAGTTCAAGATCAGCCTGGGCTACATAGCAAGACCCTGTCTCCAAAAAAAAAAAAAAAAGTAAACCTAGAAATCCAGTTGCTGTAGCTGCTGTGTTCTCTGCTTCAGGGACTTATTCCCTAGATATTTTGGGGAGACCCAAGTGTTTATTCTAAGCCCTTGTGACTCTGTATCATCATGTTCATGGTGCAAAGTGCTTGTCTTTCTCCACTTGCCACCATCCGCCTCCCTTGAGTTCTCATTTCAACATGCCTGTAGTACCTTTTATTTTTCCTTCTGTTGAATTACTACAATGTATATTGATATGTTCATGTAAACTCAACAAACCTGTGCATACATATAGCATTTTTTTTTGTTTTGTTTGAATGGTATTTGAGAGAGAAAGGTACAGGAGCAAAGTATGTTTCTAATTATGATGGGGTGAGGGGAATCCCTGGTGTTCCATGTTAATTTATTTTTTAATGAAAAATGTGCATTGTTTTAAACAGATGTGAGAATTTCTTAAAAATACATCTTTTAATGTGAAAAGAATACTATTCAGTTGTAGTTCTATTTACACTAAATTATTTTTAATTTTATTGTTTGCTTTCCCACAGGAAAGTGAATTTAGGGGTGTGTGTGTGTGTGTGTGTGTGTGTGTGTGTGTGTTTGCACACGCACATATGCATGTATATGTCTGAAATTTGATTACACTTGGCTTTTAACTTAGCCTGCCATGCATCACCCTTCAACTCAGAAGACTCATCTGGACAGATAAAGCCTGTTGCATTTCTGCTTTTTTTAAGTCAACCATCAACATTGTCATTTCTCCGTGATCCTTTAACCATGCTAACTGCTGTAAAATAAGAAATAACAGCTTTCATATTGATTTAGGAACAATGATGTTTTCTGTGATTGGATTGAAGAATTTAAACACCTGGGGAAAGAGTAAAATCCAAGTAGTGAACCACCATCAAGTTTGTTGTGTATTGACTTCACTGAAAAAGAATTGTTACCTGTTATCTGGATAGCTTGAAGAATCCTTTGCATAGTGACTTCTGATTCCTAATGCTTAACCTTTTTCTTGTGTGTGTTTTTTTTTTTTTTTTTTTTTTGCGGTACTAGGGGTTGAACCCAGGGCCTCCCACTTACATGCTTTGCAAGTGCCGTACCACTGAGCTGCACCCCAGCCCATTTTTTTACTTTTTGAGTCAGGGTCTCGCTAAATTACGCAGACTGCCTCTGGTCTCAAACTTGAGATCCCACTGCCTCTGCCTCCTGAGTCGCTGGGATTACAGGCGTGTGCCACCACGCCTGGCTACTTGTGGATTTCTTTTAAGGGGAGGTAATAGAATAACTCTTTTTAGTTATGATAAAGAGACTACTAGATAAATAATCTTCAGTTCTTCCCCCCCCAGCTCAAGAATATAATATTGTTCAGGGGTCCCTAACTCCCTGGGCCAAGGGATGGGTACCAGTCTATGGCTTGTTAGGAACTGAGCCACACAACAGGAGATGAGGGGCAGGTGGGTGATGAGGCCAGCTTCATCTATTTACAGCTGCTCTCCATCATTTGAATCAAACCTCCCTTCCCTTTATAGAAAAATTGTCTCCCACAGAACCAGCTCCTGGTACCAAAAAGGTTGGGAACCACTGATACCTGTGACCATAATTTTGCCTTTACATCCTTGGGAGCAGTGCAACTTAGGGCTTGGGGTACTTTGTTGACAGACTAAAGTAGAAGACCTTTAAAGTTGAAAGCACTGAATTTTTGTTTATTAAGTAGCTCAGTGGTATAATGGAGAAGAGAGGAGAATAGCAGTTTCTTGATGGGTGCCTCAGTAAGATGAGAAAGGCTTCTCAAGTGAATGTATGTTTTCTGAGCTTTTATTTTAAAGTATTTTTGCTGCCTTCTGTTGGTCAGTTTAGAATTGAATCATGTTTCAAATATACATTACAGCAGATTTTGCCTTTCTTGCTTACAAGATACTGTGGATGTTCATGTTAGAATACATTACCTGTCCTGCTTCCATTTTGTGAGGTTACAGCCTCGTGTAGGTTGGATTGAACAGCCTGAGATTTAAATTTTACTTGGGAAAAGCAACAGTCAAATTAATTGAAAATTGACTGCTCTCCAGAGGTCACTATAACTACGATTGGTGTCAGTATAAGGCATTTAGTTTTATTTATTTCAAATTTCAGTTAAGACAAATTCTGAGGGTAACTTTCAGCCCTTTATTGAATTTTGAATTTACATTTATATATATTAACCAGATACTCTGCTTTCTTGTTCTATAAGGATTATATATCTAAGGTCTCATTCATAATAATAAGGATTGATCAGGAGGATTTCAGTGTTCCCTGAGCTTTTTATAATGAAATGATTCTAGAAATAGTACTTGGTTCTATACTTTTCTGTGTGTCTCCTTGCAGTTGTGGAGCACCAGGGGAAATATAAGGGAAAGTATTTTTATATTAATGAGGGTATGCTTTTATTTATTTATTTTTATTTTTTGTTTTGTTTTGAGACAAGAGTCTTGCTATGTAGCCCAGGCTAGCTTTGGTATCCTGTCTCAGCCTCCTGAATGCTGGTATTACAGATATGTACCACCACACCTGGCCCAGAATGTAGTTTGTTTGGTACTGGGAAGCTAAATCCAGGGCCTCATGGATACTTTGTAAGTGCTCTACCACTAAGCTACACCCCCAACTCCTTTTGTATTTTTTATCTTGAGACACAGTCTCCTAAGTTATTTAGGCTGCCTCTGGCCTCAAACTTGAGATCCTTCTGCCTCTGCTGGGATTACAGGCTTGTGCCACCTCACCTGGCTGAAGATGTAAGTTTAAGAGATGTGATTGACATGAAACACGACCTGAGTCCTAATTTTGACCTAACAGTATTTACTTTATGTTTCATGTTTTGAAAGGCGGTATTAACAGTAACAGTATTTCTTACTGCCTTCTAAAAATGATGAAGTGCTTAAATCGCTAGAAGTTATAATACCAAAAGATTGGGATAGCATATGAGGCTTTCCAAATGAGTTATTAAAAAGACCTTCTCTTTCTAAATAGATTAAAGTTACTCTTAATATATTAGATGTTTTCTGTTACAGAATCCAGATCTTCAAGTTATTTAAAAAAATTTTTGGTTTGGGTGGCATGGTGCACACTTGCCATCCCAGTGGCTTGGGAGGCTGAAGCAGGAGGATCACAGATTCGAGGTCAGGAGCTGCTTGCACATTTTAGCAAGATCATGTCTCAAAAAATAAAAATAGAGGCTAGGGTGTAGTTCAGTGGTGGGGTACTTGCCTAGCATGAGTGGGACCTGGGTCAACCCCCCAGTACTAAATAAATAAATAAATAAATAAGTATTCTGAAAAAGTTTCTCAGTACCCAAGAGGATAGATACATAAAACTAAAGAAACTAAAGTAAGTCATATTAATAACTGAAAAATATACTTTTTAAAAATAGTATGTTCCTAAATAATTGAAAGCTGGCCTTTTTACAGAATTTTTTTTTCATTTGCTTGTTGTGCTCAGAAGTCATTTCTTCTTTTTCTGTGCTAATGCATGCTTCAGCAACCTATTAAAAACAATAAGCCCTTAATCAACTAGGGTGTTCCTTTGTCCTTATTTTCTAGGAGTCAGTGGATCGTTGGGGAAAATGCTGCTTGTCCTGGGCCCTGGGCTGCAGAAAGAAGATGCCAAAAGCAAAGTACATGTATCTGGCGCAGGAGCTCTTGGTTGATCCAGAGTGGCCACCCAAACCTCAGACCACGACAGAAGCTAAAACTTTAGTGAAGGAGAATGGATCATGTCAGATCATCACCATAACATAGCAATGACTCAGTCTCGGTGGTATGCTAATAGCAGTATTCAAGAGAAGGTGATCTTAGAATTTTATGTCCCTTCGGATAATACAGTAGCTGATTTGAAAGCTTTGCTTTAAAAAAAAAAAAAAACTGAAATATATTGGTCTTACAATTAAATTGACTATCATTCTGTCTGTATCCTTATTCAGTAACCTAAATACTATATACCTTTCCAGAATTTTGATTGTTACCCTAGATGATATTCTTTACTGTGGGTACAAGAGAAATTTGGTTTTGTAGGGTTTTAGACATAAGCTTTTGAGATTATTTTGCCTCTTTAAATTTATTTTCACAACGCCCCATTAGAAAATTCATTTTTATATACAAGCCCTAAATTTGTGATTATTAAAAATAAAATGGGTGTTAATTAGCCTCCTGTGGAAACAGTTTGAAAGCCTGTTTTCATTTGATTCCAGTATTTCTTCCAAAGAATTCTGTGTAAATGTACAGTAGTTCCCTTTGGTAGCCAGGAATTAGGAGTGGGTTTGTATGGTGTTGCTTATAGAACAACTCAGGTAATTTTCATTTATGATTTTGTATTTTCTGTACAAATTGCCTGAGTTTTATTTTTCTAATCAGTAAGGTGCTTTACTGCTTCCTTGAGATGTCCCTCAAAGCGGTTAAGTGGGCCTTTTGTTGTGTCTGGTATCAGTAATCCAGTTTACTTCAGTTAAACATTATGGAACCTTCTTAATTAGGAAAAGGTTATTTTGTCAGTAGATGTAGATCTTTCTAATATCTCTTCCTACCTGGTTCCCCACCCCCACCCTTTCAGGATTTATATTATTTTAAATCTTTATTTTCTCCATTTTTAATTACCTAAAGATAATAGAATACTAGTGAGTTTTGTTTTTTGAGTTAGAATTTTACCTTGAAAGATTTTTTTAAAGATTTGGCATGTTTCGCCTATCAATAATTAGGTTTAAAAAAAAGAATAAGTATTGGATTGACTGCTATTTTTTCAAAGCAGTGTGAACTTGGTAAGAGCTTATTGTGTGCCATTAGGTGGCACCAGAGGTCAGAGCATACCTGTTTTGTTACAAATGAGCATATTTGATGTGGCAATTTCTGGGAGAAAATATTGAGGAAATAAAGAATAGACATTGAAAGAGCTAAAAGAAATGTATGAAATGTTTTTCACCTTTCTGTTTTGCTTGATTAATGTTAAATCTCTAAAAGTATTTAAAGTAACTTTTAAAATGCCTTTATACAGAGGATCCAGCAGTTTGGCAGTGCCCACAGTCATGGTAACACAGGCAGCAGATATTGCTGTACAATGGGCCCTAAACCATTAAAACAATGTGACATTCTATGTACTTCTTTAACCAATCACATGCTTGTGCTTTCCACTTCTAGCTAATCATCATTTTCCCAATACATATTTACCAATCTATCATATGTTACCCAGAATTTTAGAACCAAATGTTTCTTATTCTTTATGCTGCAAAGACATGAATGATGTTTGATAACTGTAGAAAAATGTAAGTTACACTCAGGATCACTGTTATTGCTATTGCCACTGATTATTCTTATAAAAAATATAATCGAAGTTTTCCATCAAAATGTATAATGATACTAATACACATTAGAAGATAAGAACAAGTATTCCAAGAATGATTCTATGAAGCTATGCATCTTAGACCTCTCGAGCTGTGAATTAGCACTGTTTTCTATAGTTACTTATTCTCTTGATTGTTTGATAATTTCCATGTTTTAAATATGCTTTCAAGTGTTATTCTTTAGTGATTTCCAAAATTACAAATTTATTCTTTGGTTTAAATACTGAAGCATATAACTAAAGTTTGCTAAGTACAGCTTAAAAATCCAATTATTGATTATATTTAACATCTTTAAGAGCATGATCATAAAAGGCTATTTTCGACACACACACCCTTTAACATTGGGAGTTAATAAGGGTTTATATCTCACCTGTCCATATTGTTTTCAAAGGAGTGAGGTTTTAGGCAGGTGGAAAAATACTTGTAGGAAGTTAGATTTGAACATAGGGTAGGTTATTCAAGTTGAGAATGTTATTTGAAGAATGTGAATCCAGGTGTGGGTCCTACGCAGTGCCATAGATAGACTGAGTCCTCTCTGTAGGTCACCATTACATAGTAATTTTGGTTCTGAATTTTACATTAAATTATTTGATTGTATACAGACCTAAATTTTAAAATCTGTACATATATTATTTTGATGTATTAAGATTGATAAATATTGCTGATTTAAATTTTATTTATGCACATACTTAAAGGACAGAAATGTCTTGGAAAATAATTGTTAAATAATGATATGTAACTTTTTAACTTTTTAAATAAATGACAAGATTTTTAATGTGTGTCTCCCTCAGGGTTGTTTAAAGGTGTTTTTTTTCCCCATTCCCTCAAATATAAATAGTGGTAACTATATGTTTTCTATCTTCTAGCACCAACTGCTGTAAAGCAATGCTGCAAGTTATGCTTGAATAAAAGTGGCTAAGCCAACAACAAAATAAATACTTTTTATAATAGTTTTGTAATCCTTGAATTCGAAAGCTTTCCAAATTGCACTTGCATTTAAACAAAACTGTAATAGTTTTTACTCTATTTGTTTCCCATGTTGATGAAAGTACTACACAGTTTCAACAGCATGGTAGATAATATGTCAATGTATATGTAACCTCTTCCAAAAACAGCTATAAATAACAATATCCAGTGAAGAGCAAAATTCAAGCTTTAGAAAACATTCTGATATTTCATGCATGCAATTTTGACATCTGGAAATAGGTTTTTGTATATTTCTGGTGGGAGGTGGTTGGGAACTTTTAACAAAATGGGTGTTAATTTTTGTATAGTCTGTGGGCATTTACACATATTTTTAATGTATTAAAATTTGGTAATTATGTGCACATGAAATTAATAAAATAGTTATTTCCTGTTATGATTTGTGAATTCCCTAAGACCCTAGATTTTTTTAAGTAACTTTATATCAAAAATGATACTGCATCTTTATATTTTTAAAATTGTATTGCTGCTCACGAATGGTACCCTGTTGTCAGAAAGGCATACCCTCAGCATTGTAAATGACATTAGGAAATCTTTGTTGATTGAAACGATTCAAAATAAAAAATTCAAATGAATGAAATAGTTCTATAATTTTTCCTGTCTATACATTTGTTTGCTTTTTAGTTATTTAAATACAGCCCTCTCTGGATTTCTTTTCTCAATACTATCCCATTTCCTTTTTTTCAAACTTTGGACCCCACCCCCACCATGCCCCTACTGCTGGAGATCAAATCCAGGGCCTTGTGCATGCTAGGTTAAGGGCTCTACCACTGAGCTACATCCCTGACCCTAAAATTTTGGATTTTTAAGGACAATTGGTATAGCAGTCCCCACATTACATTAGGTTTGTTGACCATCCTAGGGAAGTCCATTAGTCAAATGCAATATAGAGCCACATTTTAAGTATCAGGAGAAGATTGGAGAGGAAACACAAGACTAGGGACTTAAAATCTGTCAGTCGTTGGGAGGATCAAATGAAAAGCTAATGCTTCATAAGATGTAACTCTGTAGTACAATCCATGAATGCAAAAAGAGCACTCAAGAAAATGATGAGCAGAGTGAAACTGGAGCTAACTGATGATGGTGGAAGTCTTAACTAATGGTTCTGGAAGGCAGGTTTGTGTTGATCTTTATGCCTGGGTGGGTGGTATTCCCCAGCATCCCAGGTTCCCCAGGAGGCAACCTGCAGGTGGGTTGGGGGCTGGCTGTGGTGTGGTGGATTGGTTGAGTGAAAGCCTCATTTGAGCCTACGTACTTCCCAGTTACTACAATTTGTCCAGCATACAAGTAGAATAGCTACTGTGGGCTTCAGAATTGGTTGAGAACTAAAGACCAAATGATACCTGCAGAGGCAGAGCCTCTCCCTGTGGTTAGGTCTGCATGACTAGAAAATTATTTCGGTCAGATTAGCACTTGTTAGGTACACTGCACTTCATCAAAGATGAATGGGCTTCCAGTGCTTTTTCTATAACACCTACAAATATCATGGATTGGGAGGCTTCATTCCCAACCTCGATAAAATAACTTAGGAAGCACTTCTGCTCTACCACTGCATTCTATAATTCCAGAAATGAGTGTTTATTCTTTAGCTATTTAAGCACTGGTCTTTCCTTTGTTTTTGTGTTAAAAAATGTTTTAATTAGTAATACAAGCAGATTTCTTTAAAAATTCAGCCTCATAGGTATATACAAAGAAATCTCCCTATTCTCTGGTATTCTCCCCCAAAAGGTGAATACTGAAGTTTCCTGGTAGTATGATTCCAGAAAAACATATGCATGTATCCTCATATTTTTTAGAATTCTATGTAAATAAGATTGTCTTATATGCTGTAATTCCCTTATGTCATTCAGTGTATCTTACAAAGTTATATCAATGCTTAATAAAGCTCAAGTTTTTATTGTGGTTTTTTATTTTTTTGCCATACTGAGGGGATGAAACCAGAGCCTCACACATACTTTGCAACTGCTCTACCACACAGCTGCACCCTAGCCCCTTTTTTATTTTTAGTTTGAGACAAGACTCTTGTTAAATTGCACAAGCTTCCCTCTGGCCTCGAACTTGTCCTGCCTCCATCTCCCAAGTTGCTGGAATCACAGGTGTGTGCCAGCATGCCCAGCTTCAACTTTTTTTTTTAATGATATTGTTATATTAATATTTTTTCTCAGGCTCCATTTCTTATTTTTTAACTATTAGTAATTTTTAATGTATAACTTAATGGTTAACTTTTTTTAAAGTCTGCAAAACTTCCCATTCCGTGCATGGACACAATTTAAACCAGTTCCCTGTTGATAGTCATTTCAGATTTCTTTTCCTACTACAGTCCAGCAATAAATATTTTTGTGTATACATCACAAATAAAAGGGTATATTTTTAGCTTTGGAACTGTTGGACAAAAAGTGTTTTCAATTTGGTGGATACATTAAGTTTTCTTCCAAAAATTAGTACTAATTTATATTCCCACCAATGTATTATTAGAATGTCTTTCTTTACACTTCATAAGTGAACATTTTAAGACTTTAAAAGGTTATCTCAGCAGGGTGTCACAGGGATTATAAAGAATCTGGAAGCAATTACACATTCGTGAAATGTGGATTCCTGACAGTAATGACATGGCAATTTGGTGGGGAAAAGTGTGTGTGTGTGTGTGTGTGTATCTCCTGGCAGAGGATAGCTATGGTTAGGAGAGCTGATTACTTTTTTTTTTTTTTTTGGTGGTACTTGGGGGTTGAACCCAGGGCTTCACATATATTTTGCAAGTGCTCTACTACTTACTGGGCTGCAAAAAAATAGAAGGACCTGGCAATCCATTCCCAAAGCAATCCCAAAACAATCAGCCCTTGAAAACACTGTGAGGGTCACTGTGAGTCGGACTCCACTTGACACACACCCCCTTTAACATTGGGTTAACATGTGGATGTTCATGTTAGAATACATTACCTGTCCTGCTTCCATTTTGTGAGGTTACAGCCTCGTGTAGGTTGGGTTGAACAGCCTGAGATTTAAATTTTACTTGGGAAAAGCAACAGTCAATTGAGAATTGACTGCATGTTAACAACAACATAACTCACAAAGGATTAATACCCAGAATATACAAACAACGCTTATAGCATAGTTGCATGTAGAAAAATGGGCAAAACCAAATGTGCTGGCATACTCCTATAATCCCAGCACTCAGGAGGCTAAAGGAGGAGGATCAGGAGTTTGAGGCAAGCCTGGACTACACAGGAAGACCGAGTCTCAAGAACTAAAAAAGAAAAATGGGCAAAAGGAAACCTAAGTTTTTCAGAAGATAAAGCACAAGTACTTCATTTTTTTCTTTTGGTACTAAGAAGTTGAACCTGGGGCCTCACTCATGCTTTTTACAAGCGCTCAACCACTGAGCTGTAGCCCCAGCCCCACTTTTTTATTTATTTTTTATTTTTTTTATTTTTACTTTATATTTTGAGGTAGTGTCTCACTAAATTACACAGGTTGCTTCTTGCCTGGAACTTGTGATCCTTCTGCCTCTGCCTCCCAGATCGCTGGGATTAAAGTTGTGCACCGCCATGTCCGGCTCACAGGTAGTTCTTAATTATATGAAAAGGTATTCAAGTGCACAATTAAACAGGGAAATGCAAAATTAAAACCATGCTAAGATACTTATTTTATATGAATAACAAAAATTTTAAAGAATACCAAGTGTGGGCAGAAATGTGAAGCACAGGAATTCCCATACTTGGTAGGTAGCATCGTGTATTCTTGTACAACCACTTTGAAAAGCAGTTTTACATAAGTTATAGTGAACTTGTGAATACCCTTCGAACCAGCCAATGCCACTATTTAACATGTCTGACAATGTTTTTAGCCTTACTATTTTTTTAAAAAGTGAAGCATTTGAAAATACTCTTAGCCTTTTTCCTTAAAGAAGGGGAAAAATGGAGTAGAGAATTGATACAATGTGACATGCAAAGGAAAATACAAGTGCGGCCCATCTAGGGGTGTGGCTGGTGCAAACGTCACTAAAGTTTTCCAGCATTAGCCATATTGTGCCATTTATGGAAAAACTTCTTCCTATCACTCAGCTTTGAAAACTGGACTCAAGTTGTAACTGGTCTTTCTCAGTTTGAAGAAATTTGTTATTAAAAACCCTATGAATATTAGTAAAAGCAATCTATAGATTCAATGCAATCCCATCAAAACAATGGCATTCTTCACAGAAATAGAAAAAAAATCCTAAAATTCATATGGAGACACAAAGATCCTGAATAACCAAAGCAATCCTTAGCAGAGAGCAATGCAGAGGGTATCACAATACCTGATTTTAAATTATACTACATAGCCATAGTAACAAAAACTGCATGGCAGTGGCACAAAAACAGACCGATGGAATAAAATAGGGGATCCAGAAATAAACTCATGCAGGTACAGCCATCTAATGTTCAACAAAGGTGCCCAAAACATAAGTTGGAGAAAAGACAGCCTTTTCAACAAATGGTGCTGGGAAAACTGGATATCCTCTCGTAGAAGACTGAAACTAGATCACTCTCTCTCATCCTATACAAAAGCCAGCACCATGGCACACACCTGTAATCCTACGGACTCAAGAGGCTGAGGCAGAAAGACTGTGAGTTCACGGCCAGAGGCAGCCTGCACAACTTGGTCCCTGTCTCAAAGTAAAAAATAAGAAAGGGGTTGTGGGTCCAGCTCAGTGGTGGAACATCCTGGGTTCAATCCCTTAGTACCACCAAAAGAAAAATAAATCAGTTCAAAATAGATCAAAGACTTTAATGTAAGACCTAAAACTTTAAAACTGCTAGAGTAAAGCATATGGAAAACACTTCAAGACATAAGCATAGGCAAGGACTTTCTAAAAGGAAATAGGGAGAAAGAAAACCTCATACACTGCTGGTGGGAAAGTAAGTTAGTGCAGCCACTATGTAAATCAGTATGGAAAAACTAAAAAGAGAACTACCCTGTGACTCAGCTATACTACTCCTAGGTATATATACAAAGGAATCTAAGTCAATATACCATAGAGATAATCTGTTTATCCATGTTCACTGCAGCACTAGTCACAATAGCCAAGATATGGAATCAACCTAGGTGTCCATCAACAGATGAGTGGATAAAGAAAATGTGCTCTATATACATCATGCACAAAATATGGCATTTAAAGGGAAATGGATGGAACTAGAGATCATCATTTTTAAGTGAAATAAGCCAGACCCAGAAAGACAAACATCTCTCATATATGGATGTCTCTCTCACATATGGATGTTAGATTTCAATATGTAGAGGGGGGACCATATAGGGATTATAAAAAGGACTATAAAAAGGTGGGAAGGGCAATAAGAAAGGGTGATGGAGAAAGGAAGAGAAATATCACATTTTGCTTTCAAAGGCAGAAACATACACATACACAAGACAAGCAGAGGGGGCCATTGGAGGGAAGGAAGGGGATCTGCATGGGGGTTGGGGGTGTCATGAGAAGGTAATGGGGGAGGTGAACATGAGCAATGTACAATGATATGCAAGTATGGAATTGTCATAACAAAACCAATTTAGTTGTACATGAACTAAAAAAAAATTACTTAACCAACCAACCAATAAAAACTCTCTGAGTATGTCCTCTGAGATAAGAGTCCTTTCCCTGTCTCTATTCTGGTAAAGTCTTTATCCTCAGGATGCAAGGATACTTCTTCTTCCTCTGGAAAGTGCCAAGTCAGATGCACAGCTCTAAGGCTTTCAGTTGCTTTGCAGTGCAGAACTACTTCAGGTAAGGCCAACTATTTTTTTTTATTGGACATTTTTAATGTACACCTTAATGTGCTTCATTCTGACATGCTTTTCATTGTGGCATTTACATATATGTATTTTGATGTACATTATTCATATAGGTGCCCCCTTACCCTCTTGTATGCTTCCCCCCCACACCCTCCCCATCTAAGTCTTCTCTATCATTTACTTGGTAATATTTTTCTATATGTACTTGAGTTTCAGTTCTGTTTAAGATAGAAATTTTTCCTGTAGCAAACTTTGTTATTATCTTGTCAGAACAATCACATGCATTGTCTAGACCATTTATATTGACACCATTCTTAGCTTTTTTTTTTCTGTTTTATTTTGATCCGACCTTTGAATAGGATTTTTCCTCCTTATAATTTTGATTCAACTGCCACATATGAGTGAGAACATGTGGTGTTTCTTTCTGAGCTTGGGTTCGCTCACTTAAAATAATTTTCTCTAATTCCATCCATTTTGCTGTGAATGACCTTATTTCATTTTTCTTGATTGCTGAGTAGTATTCCATCGTGTATATGTACCATAGTTTTTTTATCCATTCTTCTGTCAAAGGGCACTTTGGTTGATTCCATATCCTTGCTGTTGTGAAAAGTGCAGCATTGAACATGGAGATGCAGGTGTCTCGGTGGTATGATGACCCATCTTCCTTTGGGTAAATTCCCAGTAGTGTTATAGCTGGGTGATACGGTAGATCTATTTTCAGTTTTTTAAGATATCTCCATATTGATTTCCACAGTGGCTGGACCAATTTACAGCTCCACCAACAATGTAATAGTGTTCCTTTTTCACCACAACCTTGCCAGCATTTGTTGTTGTTTTATTGATCTTGAAGGCCAACTATTTTTTAAATTAGTATAGGCAATTAGAGGGGGCTTGGTTAGTGTAGTGCTCTCTCTCTCTCTCTCTCTCTCTCCATAGGAAATAAAATTTGGTACAAGAAACAGTTTGTATAAAATTTCACTTGGGAAACATTGTCTTGGCAGACTAGTATTGTATTTCACCAATGAAAGTGCAATGTCCCAAGTATTAATTTTTATTGAGCATCTTCAAAATGCTCCTTATTTATGCCTGTCTTAGAATTACGACCCTCAAATTCTAATTATGTGATCCTAGTTAAGTTACTTAAACCTTTCTGTGCCTTCGTGTCCTCACACTTCTGTGAGGCTGATAGTACCCATACCTTAGTTACTGTAAGGATTAAATGAACAAAATACAAAGTGCAGAGAACAACACATGGTATAAAGCGATGGACATTATTATCTGCTCTTGGCTTGGCTGTGAGTGGAGAGCGTTCACTATTTTGTGGTGTTCCTTGTTTTCATAGAGTAACTGGGTACTTTGGAAATGGCATGATTGTGAGAAAAAGAATTAGGTAGATGAGAGTGCAGACTTCACTGTTCCCTTCCCGACTATTGACTATAGCCAACCTTGGGTAAGTTATAGCCAACACTGGTTAAGTTAAAGTCAAGAGCACAGCCAAAGTTTTTCACGATGCGCAGTGCTTATGATGTCTGTGACCCTGAACGTAAGAATGATGATTTTCATTGGTTCTGTGTGAAGATTTCAAAGTATTGGCTGTTCTATAACTTGAAAATGCTTTAATTTCAACACATTAAAATGAAAATAGAAAATTAATTTGAAAAAAAACCCAAAAAACAAAAAGCAAGAAAACCTAAAATGAGAGGTTGATGTAGGAAGAGTTTTTTTTTCCCCCCCACAAAATACAAGCAAAAAGGCTGTTCCTGTGTAGCATGTACAGCGTTACAAGGTCTGCTACCAGTGTAAACGCCTTGTGTTACCTTTTTCAGACATGCTGAGGGGAACCTTCCTGTTTGCGGTGCTCGGCCTCCTGCGCGCGCAATCCTTCCCTTGCCCACAAGGCTGCAGGTGCGTCTACCGCGACGCAGCGCAATGCTCCGGCGGCAGCGTGGCGCGCATTGCCTCGCTGGGCCTGCCCACCAACCTCACGCACATCCTGCTCTTCCAAATGGGCCAGGGCGCCTTGCAGAATCACAGCTTCAGCGGCATGACGGTCCTGCAGCGCCTGATACTCTCTGACAGCCACATTTCCGCCATTGCCCCCGGCACCTTCAATGACCTCATAAAACTAAAAACCCTCAGGTTGTCACGCAACAAAATCCCTCGTCTCCCAGGCAGCCTCCTGGATAAAATGGTGCTCCTGGAACAGTTGTTCTTGGACCACAATGCACTAAGAAACATTGATGAAAACATGTTTCGGAAATTGGTTAACCTGCAGGAACTCTTTTTGAACCAGAACCAACTTGCTTCCCTTCCTGCTAACCTCTTCACAAACCTGGGGAACCTTAAGTTGTTGGATGTATCG
>VMDO01005208.1:0-61199 GCA_007922755.1 Pedetes capensis
AGTATTGAAAAGCAAAGATGTCACATTGAAGACGAAGGTGCGTCTGACTCATGCCATGGTATTTTCAGTGGCATCATATGGTTGTGAAAGCTGGACATTGAACAAGAGAGACAGAAAAAGAATTGATGCTTTTGAATTGTGGTGCTGGAGACGTCTATTGAATATACCATGGACTGCCAAAAGAACCAACAAATCTGTCATGGAAGAAGTGCAACCAGAGTTCTCCTTGGAATCAAGAATGGCCAAACTGCGTCTTACATATTTCGGACATGTAGTCAGGAGAGATCAATTCCTGGAGAAGGACATCATGTTTGGAAGAGTGGCAGGTCAATGCAAAAGAGGAAAACCCTCCACCAGATGGATGGACACAGTGTCTGCAACAATGGGCTTAAACATAAATAAGATCGTTTGCCTGCACAGAATCGGCAAGTGTTTCGATCTCCTGTACACAGGGTCGCTATGAGTCGGACTCGACTTGACGGTACCTAACAACAACAAGAACAACGGTACCTAACAACAACAAGAACAATATCAAAAAGAATTAGTGGATGACTAACCATTTCAAGAGATTGCATATGATCAGGAACCCCTGGTACTGAAGGATGATGTGGAAGCTTCCTTGAAGGAATTGGCAAAACACAAGACTCTAGGAATTGATGGAATACTAATTGAGATGTTTCAACAAACAGATGCAGCACTGAAGTTGCTTACTTGTTTATGTCAAAAGATTTGGAAAATAGCTATTGGGCCAACTGACAGGAAAAAATCCAAATTTGTACCTATTCCCAAGAAAGGGGATCCACCTGAATGCAGAAATTATCAAACAATATTATTAATATCTCTCGCAAGTAAAATTTTGCTAAAGGTCATTCAAAATTGACTACACTAGCATATGGACAGGGAACTGCCAGAAAATCAAACTGGATTCAAAGAGAGTGTGGAACCTGGGACTTCATTCCTAATATCAAATGGATATTGGCCAAAAGTAGAGAATATCAGAAAGATGTCTGTCTGTGTTTATTGACTATGCAAAGATATTTGATGTGTGCATCACAATAAATTATGGATTACATTGTGAAGAATGGAAATACCAGCGCACTGAAATGTACTCATGAGGAATCTATACATGGACAAGGAGGCACTTGTTCAAACAGAGCAAGGAAACACTGGCTGTTTTAAAGTCAAGAAAGGTGTGCATCAGGGCTGTATCCTTCACTGTACTTCTTCAATCGCTATCCTGAGCAAAAAATCCAAGAAGCTGGACTTTATGAAGAATACCACATCAGGATTGGGGAAAGACTCATTAACAACCTGCATTATAAAGATGACACAATTCTGCTTACTGAAAGTGAAGAGGATTTGAAACATTTACTGAAGATCAAAGACCATAGCCTTTAGTATGGTTTGTACCTCAACATCGACAAAACAAATATCTTTACAACTGGGTCAGTATGCAACTTCATGATACATGGAGAAAAAATTGAAGTTGTCTGAGATTTTGCTTCACTTGGTTCTATAATCAGTCCTATTGGAAGCAGCAGTCAATAAATCAAAAGATGCATTGCAGTGGGAAAAGCTGTTCCAAAAGATCTATTTAATGTGTTGGAAAGTAGAGATGTCACATTGAAGATGTAGGTGCATCTGACTCATCCCATAGTATTTTCATTTGCATCATACACTTGTGAAAGCTGGACGATGAATAAGGGAGAGAGGAGAATAATTGATGATTTTGAATTATGGTGCTGGAGACAAATATTGAATGTATCATGAACTGCCAAAAGAACCAATAGAACCATCCTCAAAGAAGAGCAACAAGAGTGCTCCTTGGAAGCAAGGATGGCTAGATTGTGTCTGACATATTTTGGACAGTTGTAAGGGGGACCAAACCCTGGAGAAGGACATCATGTTTGGAAGAGTGGTGGGTCAATGAAAAAAGGAAGATCCTCACTAGATGGATTGACACAATGAATGTAACAATTGGTTTAAACATAAAAAAGATCATGTGCCTGGCACAGTTGAGGAGTGTTTCTTTCTGTTGTACATAGGATCCCTAAGAGTCAGCCCTACCTTGATGGCACCTAACAACAACAACAACAACAACAACAACATCTAGACAATGGTATATTTTTCAGTGCTAAAGAGAGATGAGCTATAAATCCATGGAAAGACTAGAAGGAGGCTTAAATGCAGGAAGATTTTAACAAATGTACCACTCTGTTGTGGGATGTAGACTATGAGAGAGGTTGTGGTAGGTGTATGGGTACAGATGTATGGGTACAGAAAGAATATAGGAAGTCTCTGTGTACTTCCCTGCTCAATTTTTCTGTAAGCTGAAAACTACTTTTAAAAATTAAGTTCATTAATTTAAAAATCATGAATTGATTGCTTATATTACATTGAAACTATTTTATCATAACTTGTTTTCTTCTTTTCTTATGGATGATGAATGTGGATTCATGTTTATATTTGTTACTTCTAGAATAGCTGCCTCCTAATTCTTATTCTGTTTTCTATCATTTCCTTAATGTTCTGTCTCCTACTACTTCTGTTAATAATGACATATGCTAAATAAGAAAACAATGCTGCTTCTAGAATAGCAATCAAAAGTTTTATTTGAGAAGTGAACAAGATTATTTAAATTGGTACCCTGGAGACAAAGTAGTTAGAAGTTTTAAGAAATCTTCACTATATCAGCCTTACTAATCTCTCTTCTCATTAATTCCACATTCTATTCACCTCCTAGTCTGGTAATGAGACATTTCCAGAAGTCTATGAGAGACAGTTTCTGCCTCATGGTATTTTTTGTACCCTACTCTCATCCTGGCTGGGATTTAGCTCAGTTGGTAGAGCACTGTGCTGCAGTCTCTGAGGTCCTGAGTTTAGTTCCCAGCACTGCAAAATGGGAGAAGGACCTGGCAACCCATTCCCAAGGCAATCCCAAAAACAGTCAGCCATTGAAAACCCTATGAGGGTCACTATGAGTGGGACTCAACTCGACGGCACCTAACAACAACAACAACAACTCTCATCCTGCTTTCCCCTAGGATTGTTCAGAAGGCATGAGCACATGCCCCCAAAGGTATGGTTTCTTCTATGTTCTCTTCAGTAGGACATGCCAAAAAATGCTCCAGCAGACTTTGACTTGGACCCATTGACCTAAATTGCTCTTATACCAAAGTCTAAATTAATCATTGGCAAAAAAGGTAGAATTAACTTGTTTTCCTAGGATCAATTATACTTTACATCCCCAAGGACTAGGAAGGGAGTTGGTTATCTTCTATTATCATATAGAGAAAGAGAAATATAATGAGTTTCACTCAGATGAAGTAGAAGACAAAGATGAAAAGGGAGAAAGAGGAAATATAGGAGGATAGCGAGGAAGAAAAGGAGAAGAAAGAGAATAGGAATAGAAATATCTCTGGAATAGATAATCAGCAGTATCTGTTACCACAGTTTTATACAGGCAATTTCAGTGGAGAGTAAGATTTAAAATTCTATTAAAACAAGTAAAGAAAGTGAGTGGGGAAATAGAGACATTAAGCCCAAACAGGATTTTTAAGAGATTTTGCTGTAAAAGACTACAAAAATGCAGTCGTTTCCAAAGAAAGATATAGGATCAGAGAAGTTTTGGGTTGGTTTTAGTCTGATTTTTAAGATAAGTGATATATCGTTACATGCCAATATAAATGATCCTAAATAGGGAAAGAAGTTGATAAAGGAAATGGGATGATTGTAGGAGTCAGCTCCTCAAGAAAATGAGATGGAAAGGATCTAGGACACTGGCAGAGAGTTGCTCTTAGCAACTGAATTAAGTAATTCAGTAGTTAGATACAGATGTTGAAGAGTTAATTGAATTTAAAGTATGAAGATAAGATTGTTCATATCCAAGTGTATCTATTCTCTAACTTTAATGTTACTAACACAGAGTGCCTGCAGCTGTAGCCCTGTGGCATCTGATCCCGTCAGATCTCGGAAGCTAAGCAGGGTCGGGCCTGGTTGGTACCTGGATGGGAGACCGCCTAGGAACACCAGAAGCTGTAGGCTTGGGAGAAGGACCTGGCAACCCCCTCCCAAAAATCAATCTGCCATTGAAAACCCTGTGCACAGCAGAGAAGCACTGACAATAGTGTTTCCCCTGTTGTACAGAGGGTCGCTATGAGTCGGATACTGACTCGACGGCACCTAACAACAACAACAACAACAACAACAACAACACAGAGTGGGCAGATGGAGAGGAAATGTTTGAAATTTCAGACAAAAGGAAAATTCATGAGTCTCTAGAGAAAAAAGTATAATTTCTAGAGCACTATTTTGTGGCAGCTACAAAAGTTCATATTTTTAGTAATATTTTTGCTGTCACAGCCATTGGCACAGAGGATTTGGATAATTTAGTTCGGCTGGGTTTGGTCTAAGTAGTATAATGGAAAAAGAATGGAGAGAAGGGGTTAAAAGCATTTTTAAGGAAATGTCATAGTCCAACAATAATTTACATTAAGTAGGAAGACAGTGAGAATTGAACTGAGGTGATAAAAGGTAAAAGGAGTCAAGTCAGAGGTTCAAAATTTGAATGCAGTCAGAGAATGTTTGTCCTGAAGTTTAATGGAAGTAAACTTAAAAATTAGGAGGCAAGCACAAGATAGGGAGAAATAAGTCTAAAATTGAAAATTTAAAGGGGCTGGGATTTAGCTCAGTTGGCAGAGCACAGCTCTGCAATCTCAGATCCCAGGTTTGATTCCCAGCACCACAAAAATGGGAAAAGGATGCAGCAATCCACTCCTGAGGCAATCCCGAAAAAATCAGTCATTGAAAACCTTCTGAGGGTTGCTATGAGTTGGATAGGACTCAATGGCACCTGACAACAACAACAACATAACTATTCAAGATGAGAAGATGGCTGAACTAGGGTTGCAAAAATGAACAATTGAGCTAACGAGTATTAGCTAATAAGTATTCATTAATAGCAGTTAGTCCTGTTTATATCAGTATTGTACATTTTTTACTTCATATTTAAATGATGGTGAAGGTGTTGAATATATTGAGTGCTCACTAAATGATACCCACTGTTCTAAGTACTTACTTTAACATATATAGCTGCCAAAGTGAGTACTAAGTACTTATTTAAAAAATAATAATCTTAAATAACATCCTTACATCACAACATCCGTACAAGGTAGGTGCCATTCTTTCACCCATTTGAAAGTTTAAAAGACAGAGCACAGCTAGTAAATGATTAAGCAAGGCTTTGAACTAAGTCAAATTGATTCTAGATTGTCTGCATTTAACCTGTGCAGTGACAACAGGGAAATAGATGAGGTCAGGTGGTGAATGAGCGAATGAGAAGACATTTGGAGGCAGTGATACGAGAGCAATAGGATAATGGGTAATGAAGTTGTGACATGCACTCAAATGGATCTGGGGTTTTGAGGGAGGAAAGAGGAATGACTGGCTGGAAATGACAGCAGGGAGCAGGGCTTACAATGCACAGAAGCATTTCAAGCATTTCCGACCAAAGAACTGCATAAAAACACAGCTTCAAATTTGGGCATCCAGTGTCCTTGGCAGTTCCTTGGGATTCTGTCTTTGTCCTTTTATTTTTATCCTAGGGAGAGGAAGTTCGTGTGGAGCCCTTGACCTCCAGCTCAGTGTTGCTACGTCAAACTCAATTTAAGGATGAAGCTATCAGGTTAACCAAGAGAATACCAAGAAGATTTTATTTTGGGTGGTTCTCAGACCAATGCCCACATAAAAGCATTATGTTAAAAACAAAAGACAAACTCTTAAATGTAGGGACTTTTCTGGTATGTGAGATGCCTGCAAATAGATATAAATTTTCTAGTTCCACTTCTTTCTATGACAGGTTCATAAATAAATAAATAAATAAATAAGTCTTTAAAAAAATAAACAGTATGTAGAGAAGAGGAGTTAGCAAAGTGCAACCAACAGACTAAATTCAATCTGTCACCTGTGCTTATAAGGCCTGATAGCTAGGAATAGCTATTACATTTTCAAGTGGCAGAAAAAAATTAAAGAGTAATAACATTATATGCCATTCAGAAACCATATGAAATTCAATTTTTAAATGAAATAATTAAAATCTTATTATATATTGGTATTAGTAGATAATATTTGTAATAGATTTTGATAACAGTTTGAACCCCAATTGAGTAAAACCTTATCCTCCCCAAATAATTCTGCCCTGCTCATTTTGTGACAAAAAAGTGCTCATTTTTTTTACATTTTGAATTTCATCAATAAAAATTTGTAAAAATTAGCTTTTTCTCTTGTTATTAATCACCTACATAATATTCTCAATTTTACCTCTTAAACTGAGAAGCTGGGAATATTTGGTATATGGCCCCTTACAGAAAAACTTTGACAGCTTTTAGTTATAGAAAACAGGAAGTTTATATTATTGTAGATATCATCACATAAATATTATGAATAGTGTGATATGTGGATGTTCATGTTAGCCATTCAATCACATATTCATTCACCTCACAGACATTTATTGAGCACTGACCAAAAACTGCCTCAGATGAGGGGGATACAAATTGAAAATACATGGTCATTGCTCACAAGAAAAACATTATTATTTTACTGTGGTGGCAGTTTGGGTTGAACTTAAAAAGAACAAAGGTTTTCTACAAAATTTTTCACATGAATAGCCTCTCTTCTCTCTCACACTTAACTGTCAGTTATTATTGGTTACTGAATTTAATTTTTTTGTATAAGTTAATGGGTTTGCAGTTTTTCATTCTCAGCTAGAAAATTAGAATTCACAAATATACATATATGACTTCTCTCTTCTACTTTTAAACCCATTGAAGTGTCTTATAGCCTCTCTTTCACATGCTTACCCCTATCATTTAATTTGTTGGAGTTCTGGCATGCCACTTGGACAAAAATCATCCAAGGTATGTGCATCTGCCAAACTGAATTGAGCACTGTCCATTACCATAGCAATTGTGCTGTTCATCTCCAGAATCAAGATCCAAATCCATTTACGTATTTTCAGCAGCTAACACTTATCTTTCTCTTTCTAAATTGCCTCTGACATCAATTGCCCTACAGGATCTCAGTGTGGGTTTAGGGAATTGAACAGCCAATGAATACAGAGCATTCTCATGGCATGCAGTCATAACTTGTATTTAGCTTTCATAACAGAATCTTATCCAAAACCATCTTAAAGATGCCAAAACCAATCCCAAACCACTTCCTAAGTCCACATTGCTTGACAAGTGGATATGTTCTTCCTCCCACATGATATAGGCCAGTAGGTAGCTAGATGCCTGATCATATGTGTGGTGAAAGTATTTGCCTGGATATTTGAGCAACAAAAATTGCAAGATTTCTGGTGAATATTGTCTATTGAAATTTTTCTATTCATATTCATTGCTATTCCTTCTTTCTTCCTGGTAAGAGTCTATTACTATCTTTCTTCCCTCATGTTCTAACAAAATGTAACCATTGCACAAGTAGAAAAATTAGGAAATAAAGGCTTTTACTTAAAACCCAGAGATCAAGAAATAATGAAGACAGAAAAAGAATCTTTAAAGGTTTCCTTGATAGGAGGAAGGGAACCAAGGGACACGGAGGATGTTTTTAACATTATTAAAAGCTTTCTCATTTCCTAAGTATCTTGCTTCCCTAACCCATCAACATTAGTGGACTTATCTGCCTGGGAAATAGCAAGGATTTGGGAATTCTCTGGTGGTTCACTAATCACCTGTCTTCCAAAATGTCATCTGTTGTAACCATAGAGATTCTCTCTGAATCCTGAGCCCGTAGAAAAGAACTGTTCATTGCTTTGCTTTTAGATTACAAATAGACAAAATTGGGAGGTCTCGTGCTGTACCTAGGGAACTTGGTATAGAGAGGAGAACTTGAGAATGCTAGAATAGGAAGGAACAAAAGATTGGATTCAATGGGACAGAAATTGGGGGGAGAAGGGGGTTGAAGGAAAAATTAAGTGTGTAGGGAGGGCAGAGTCACAGAATAGACAGAGGCCTAGATTATCCAGGTTGATTCCAGCCAGCTCCCTACCCTGCTGTGTCCTATTGCCCAACCAAAATGAAGGACATTTCTTTAATCAATTTATCATGGTCTCTAAAACTGTCAGAATTATCAAAATTCTTTAACATTATTAGAGACACATATATTAGCATAATGAAACCAATTTGATGCCATTTGGGTAAGATATGAATTAATAAATTTTTGTAGTTGGGTTAAACCTCATCTACACCTACCATGATCAAAATAAAAATCTTTGATCAACTTCATTTCTTGCATTCCGCATCTCTAGGAAGATACCATGCCTTAGCCTTTGTCATAATCCTTAGGAGCTTTCTAGGTTTCTTTCTCTCCCCAAATTTTGGCATAAGCAATCACAAAAAGCAGCAATGTTTGTTTCCTAAATATCTCTTAAATATGTCCCCTCCTTTCCACCCATACTACCCCTACTTCACTCTTATATGAGCTGTTGTTGTTAGGTGCTGTTGAGTCAGGTCTGACTCAGAGGATCCCTCAAAGGGTTTTCAATGACTGATTATTTGGGGATTGCTTTGGAAGTGGGCTGTCATGTCCTTCTCTCATTTTACAGTACTAGGGATTGAACCTAGGTCTTCAGAGAGCACAGAACAACACTTACCAATGGAGCTAAACCCCAGCTGATGTGAGCCACGGGGTCTTATTCTGTAACTCCACTGAAAACAGACTTCTCTAAATTGTAAATCTATCATGTCATTTCCGTGTATGCCTTTCTTTGGGGATGCCCACAGCCCCCACAATAAAACTCACAATGTATCCCTATCTTTTTACAGTATACTTCCTTAGTGGCCTTTCCAGAATAAAATCTCCTCATGTATTTAGGTATTTTATATGCTCTGAAATAGTAACATTTCTTCCAGTGTTATAAAGTGTCTCTTGCCTTTGTGTCATGAAACTTTGTTCCATCAGTACAGGGATCATGTCTTGTTTATTGTTGTAGCCATAGCAGATGACATAATGCCTGGACCATGGTAGAATGAGACGAAAACTGTAACTTTTCAAAGTAATTTGACAATTTCAAAGGAAGGTGGTGTTGCTGCCTGAGTACAGATAGGAAAGCAATGAATGTGAAGATATCTCTGACGGTGATGTCCTCAAACACTTGGACAAAGAAGAGAAAGCTAAGGTGACTTATGGACACCAGAAAAAAAGAAAAGAAATGCTTTAAAAAAAACTGCCTACTATACAATTTTGCACAGGGTTGGCCTTCATAGTAAAGGATGGCAAAAAAAAAAAAAACCACTCAACACAGCAATAAAGAATACCAATTATTTCCCTCTTAAGTAGGGCCAGACCAACTCAACAGAAAACCAGAGAGGATGGGCACTGCATTCCTGGAAGGAAGCATCTGGTGCTGGTGCCATCAGACTGGTTGATGAAGAAGACATAATCCAGGAGCCACCCTGCTGAAGGCTGGTACACCACAGACAGACAGGCTTCTTGGAAAAGACCTCTGGCAATTAGGAATTCAAGCTCAGCCCCAACTTTTCAGATGATGCCTTCTAATTTTCCTTTTCCCTCCCCGAGCTTCTTCCAGGAAACCTGCCTTGTCCTCTGCTGTGGTTGAGAAAGATCAAATGAGTCTTTTACCAAAAATGCAGGACTTTTCTCTCATCCTTACTCCTTCATGTGTGCCCACAAGGGATGGCTCACTCAGGGACACTCCTGGAACCTGACACAGGGCTACCTCCACTCTGTGTCTACACTTTGCGTGGAACAGGAGCATCTGAGGTCAAGGAAGAAGACCAAACCTGCTAGGCCAAGACACTCAATGAAGAAAGAATGGCAGGACTATGAAAACCACCATTTTCAATAGAATTTTTCTGTACGATGAGGAGGGAACCAAACAACAACAACAACAACAACCACCACGAACCTATTTATTAAAAAATCACATACTTATTTTTACAAATTCAAACTTCTGTCACCTTCAAATTACTCTCGGTAAGATGTTAATTCATATTTATCTCACTTTATAAGTTACCCATAGGAATTCACTTGGCCGGTAAATTAGACTAAATACAAGCAAAAGCCAATGTCAGGCAAGCTTGAAATTAGGCAGATTTGTTTCATACACCCTCCTGTGTCCGTTTATCCTTCCTTTGCCTCCTAGCATCCATCTCCTTGCCTGGCCATCTATTACCTATCCATTATATCTCACTGATTTGGCTACCCAATCACGGACTGTACCATTTCCCTTTGTTTCTCCCTCCATCGCCCTCTCTCTTTCCTTCCGGGAAATCTCATTCCTTGAGCTGCAGAATCTCACTCAAGATTTTGGAGTCTCTATTTTGCCATTCTATGTTTTTCCCTTCCCTTCCTCATATGCTGAGACTACCTTTGACCTTCCTGTCCCTTCTTCAGCCCTCCTCCTACAGAACAGTCTTGATGTAATTTTGGGATCTTTCTAGTGCCTCTCTTTTGTGACTTCTGCCTGATCAGCGCTTAGCTGGATGAACACCATTCTGGCAAGTCCAGCTCTTCCAGGTGGTTGATGAATGCTAAAATTTTAGTTTGAGCCATACTGCCTATCTTCACTTCCCTGTCCCCATTCCTTCTTGAACCCTCTGTAATTGGCCTTCCATTCATATTGCTCCCTGGAAACTGCTAAGTTCAAAGTCACCAAGTATTCTCCATGTGGCCAAATCTAAGGGACACTGTCTTCAGATTCCTCTTCTTTAATATTTGGCCACTGTGAGTCTTTGGAAATGTTTCTCTCATCTCTTTTATTGTGCTCATTAACCTCTTCCCTTGCTTTCCTCCCAAAACCACTGCTTTAGTTGAGTCTCATTCATGGACTTCTTTTTCTCCATCATTCTTCTCAAGAGCTGGTGTTCTCAAAGATTCTAAACTTGGGAGCTTCCCCCTCTGAAAAATCCAATCTATATCCTCAGAATCAAATACAACTTATAGGCAGCTGATAGACACAGCTAAAACTCTAACCCTGATCCTTTCTGAGAACCATATCTCTATCTCCAAATACATAGCAAAAGCACCAGATGTCTTCATCTATGATCTAAAGAAATTTCATCTTGTCTTATGTTTAAACAAACCTCCTCATCCTCCATATTCTCTACATACCATGACTATTCACCTAGTACTCAAAAAACAAATATAAGATAATCCTGAACATTCCTTCTCTCTCAGTTCTCAGGAACGGTGGCAGTCATTTATTGAGTTTTGATGCGGCCAGGTTATTTTCATGCTTTGCTCTATTTCATTAAAAAGAGTCCCACAGAACACTGAATGTAATCCTCACTTCACAGATGATAAACTGAGGCTCAGAGACATTAAACAAATTTCCAAAGCCATGCAAATAGTAGGAGGTAGTAAAGGGATTTAAATGAAAGGCTGATTTAAAAACCCATGCATTTTCACCAGCATTAGTGATTCTTCAACCAAGGCCCAGTACTGATAGTAATTGTAATAAACCCATATTGGAAGCACTGGATGCTGAGGACTTTTCTCAAGTTGTCTCATTTAATCCACACAAAACAACTCTATGAGGTAGGTACTCTTGTCCAATTTTGCAAATGAACATACTAGGATTCAGAGAACATTTCTTTTCAGTACTAGGGAGTTGAATCTAGGGCCTCACTCATGGTAGGCAAGCACTCTACCACGGAGCCACACTGCCAGCCTTGTTTTTACTTTTTATCTTGAGACAAGGTCTCACTAAACTTCATGAGCTGCCTCAGGCCTCAAACCTGCAATCCTCCTACCTCTGTTTCTCAAGTAATTTGGATTAAGGGCATGAGCTGCAGTGCCTGGCTGAAGTTATAGAATTTTTAAATTTGCCTTGCATGAATGAACCAACTAGTAAGCAAAAAAATGGTAGTGTCAAGATCTCAGGGCTGGGATTTAGCTCTGTGCCTAGCTCAGTGGGTGGAGTGCTGCTCCACACATTCTCGGAAAATCTGGGTTCAATCCCCAGCACCACAAAAATGGCAAAAATGGCCATTCCCGAAACACCCTCAAAACAATCAGCCATTGAAAATGCTATGAAGGTCAATGGCAAATAACAACAATAACAGGACCAAGATTTCAAAAAACTCTTAAATTCTATGATTTTATTCTCGTAAAAGGACTTTAATCTGCCTCTGTGTCCTCATCACTACTACTACTGCCCTAGTTTAAACTCTCTTTAATTTGCCCTCTACCATTTGTTTTCGCCTGTATTTCCACTGAAATCTATATTATGTGGCTCTATGTAATCACATATTATAATATTTCCTAGCTATTAATTTGTCAGGAACTTCATAAGGACAGGTATCTCATCTTATTCATCTCTGTTTCCATCTAAACATTGATATACCTTAGATGAAGGGATGTTGCTGTTGTTATTAGGTGCCATTTAGCCATGCCCGACTCATAGGGACCCTAAGTACAACAGAAGGAGACACTACCTGACACTATGTCATGCCCAGCACTATTATCAGTGCTTCTATGCTATTCATAGGGTTTTCTATGGCTGATTGTTTTGTGAGTAGGCTGCCATGTCCTTTCCTTTATTTTTTTCAGTGCTAGGGATTGAATCCAGGACCTCAGAGTACACAGAGCAAGCACTCTACCAACTGAGCTAAACCTTGGCCCAAGATGAGGGCATGGACAGTTTCATATCCTTTCCAATCATCCATGGCTTATTTGTGAACAAATCTCTAAAGTTTCCACTCCAGCCACCCATTTACAGAGAGATGAATGGAGGCAAAAACAAATCAGTACCATAAGCACTTCAATAATTCTACTTCTTATTTGATTTCCTTCACTAAGTCATTGGCAAGAAATTCTGTAATTAAATGAAAGGTATGGTCAAAAGGCATACAAGTGCATTATTTGTTTGTGTTGAGTTTAAACAAAATAAAGAGTTACAACTGAGTATGGACAAGAAAAGAATCTATTTTCTATTTCTTTATCCTATCACCTAACCCACATCTTAGCATCAAATATAATGACGCTAACCCCTATCATTAAAATTTGGACCATGACATCTTATAGAGTAGATAGGATGGTGTTTTGTGATTTTAGAATGATAGGCTTTTTTGCCACAGATTTTACAAGAATGTCAACTTCCTTTGAATTAGCATCATGGTAGGAACTTTAAGGACGTTTCCAGATTTCAGAAGGAATTAGCCAATATTTGTTCAAACATCCAAATTCATAGCAACAAAAATTTATTCACTTAAAGAAGATATTTTTCTTTTCCTAAAATATATTTCCATGGACTGCCAAAAGAACCAATAGACCTGTCCTAGAGGAAGTGCAACCAGAGTGCTCCTTGGAAGAAAGGATGGCTAGAATGCATCTTATGTATTTTGGACATGTATTCTGGAGAGACCAATCCCCTGGAGAAGGACATCATGTTTGGGAGAGTGGCAGGTAGATGACAAAAAGGAAAGCCCTCAACTAGATGGATTGACACAGTGTCTGTAACAATAAACTTAAACATAAATAAGATCATGTGCCTGGCACAGAATCAGGGAGTGTTTTGGTCTATGAGTTGGACCCCACTAAGCAACTTTGAACATGGTGAATCTAGAGAACCAGTAGGAAAAAGGAAGCAAATCCTGATCTTCTTCCCAAAATGCCAGGAAAGAGAAGGCAGTGAGACTTTCAGAATGCTAGAATTTATCAGGACAATAATCCATTTATAAATCTCAATTTATTGTTAAAGAGTCACTAGTTTCAATTCCTTTAGATATCTCAAACTCAGCTGGTTACTAATGATGCCCATTCAAGAAAGATACACCAAGTCGTCATTCACCTTGTGTGAAAAAAATCTAATCTATCTCCTATAAAGATGGAACGAGTTATTTGTGGACAAACAACTAAAGTTTTCTTCCTGACCAATATTTTTCCCTTTCAATGAAGAAAACAATCAATCCAGAATCTGATGTGCTGTGAGTTAAATTCACTCTTAAAATAGCCAGCACATTTTATCCTCTATCATCTACAAATGAAATGAAAACTAACTTTTACTTTGAAGCTGTTTTTCACAAAATTACTAAGAACATTTTGGATAGCATCTACCTCACTAAATCAGATGAAAAAACAAACAAAAAAAGATAGGCCAGGGATAGAGTAATTTCAAGTCCAACTTAGGAAGACACAAGATGGCTATTGCTGGATGGCTGAGCTTTGTCCTTGAGCATCTGATTCAATAGAATCCTTGGCCTGAGGGTTGCTGGTGTTGCTTAACTATGCCTGGGACTCCAAAGTACTGGCATGCTGTTAGCTGGGTATAGAACAGTTGTTAGATCATTCTTTGTTTTACAGATTTGCTATGTATTATATGACTTACATTTTATTGCACAAAATCTAGTGCAATATTGTGAACAGAAACATAACTATCAAATGTAGAACTTTAAGAGGCTTCTTTTACTTTAAGAGGCACCTAACAACAACAACAGCTAGTGTCTGAGGCCTCAATTCTGTGAAGCTGTATGAATGTTTTCATTTCTCTGCCTATCCCCTCCTTCTAATAACCATGACTATGTTCTGTACCTGCCTCTTTCAGGAAGGCTACCTCTCCATAATTCTATCACCCACCACATGCTCTTCCACTTCTATTCTTCCTATCTCCCCATCTTAGTCCATTCAAACTACTATAACAAAATACCATAAACTAAGTAGCTTACAAACAACAGAACTTTGTTTCTCACATGCTGCAGCTTGAGAAGTCCAAGGTCAAGGCACCATCGGATTCAGTATCTGGTGAGGGACCTGTGTTCATCGATGGTACCTCCTCACCATGCCTGTACATGGTGGATGGTGCAAGAGTCTCTCGGAGGCCTCTTTTATAAAGGCACTGATTCCATTCATATGAAATGCTCTCATATAGCAATCACTCTCCCAAAACCCCACCTGCCTAATATCACTACTTTGGGGCATTAGAAGTTCACCATATGAATTGGGTGGGGAGAGGCACAAACATTCAGACAGAGTACCCTGTAACTTACCATTTCCACATCACAATAATTGGTCTGTGTCAAAAATAGCAAATATAAGGGATCACTCCTCAGGATAAAACCAATGGCTCCTTATTACCTATGAAATAAAATCCAAGTTCCTGAGTATGACTTTCTATGAATGGTTAAAACAATGTGTAGAACTGAGTGCTATGGCACATGCCTGCAAACCCAGCAACTCAGGAAACTGAGGCAGGAGGAACACATATTCGAGGCTACAGGCAGCCTATACAACCTAGCAAGATCTTGTCTCAAAATGAAAAATAAAAAAGGGCTTTGGGTGCAGCTCTGTGGTGAAACATGCAAATCCCTGGATTTAATCACCAATACTTCCCCCTCAAAAGAAATGCATCACAAAACCATATTTAGAAGGAAACTTAGTTTAATATATTAAAGAAGAGAAGCTGAAAATTAAATATAAAAATATATATTTTAAGAGTTAAAATTGCAAACTAAATACTAAATTCAAAAAAAGGAAAAATAAATAGAAGCCATATGAGAAACAAGTATACAGGAAAGACAATAAACAACCTAAAGTTTAGATCCTTGAATGAGCTAATAAATCTGAATCCTCTAGTGAGACTGTGCAAGGAAAAAGTGAGAAAAGGCACAAATAAATAAAATTGGGATAAAGAGGAACCATCATTACTTCTTCAGACATTCAAAATATAATAAGTACACTGTATTGATAGGAGTTAAGAATTTTAAGGTAGGATCACGGAAGTGGGGCCGGGAATAGGGAATCACGGATGCAAGATTGTCACCAGGTAACCAATTAGGTCACATGAGTTTCAGTCAGACCACATAAGTTTCATTTCCTTAAGTCTCATTCATCGAAGAGAAACAAGTCCCATGACCTGTTCACCTAGCTAATCAGTCTGTAGGTAGAAACAAAAGAAACAACTGCCCTTTAACTCTATTGGGCCAACATATAGGTACCCTCTAATGCACGACTAATCTACTAAAGCTAGCTCAAAGAGTCCAACCCAAAGAAAGAGACCACAAAAGCCCCTAGACAACAGCCCCACTTTGGCTACCCAGATGGGATCTCCATTCATACTTTGTCTATCCTCTCAAGAAAACCTTTGATCTTGCCTGCCTTTGTCATCTGTGAGTTTATTCCTGGGTCTATGGACCCAGGTGTCCAGTGCCTCCTCACACCTGAGGAGAAACTCCAGTCTCAGTATGGTTGTCAGATAAAATAAAGGATAGAGTCAAATTTGAATTATTTGAAACAACAAAAGCTTACTATGAGTATGTTCCAAATATTGTTTATCTGACATAGATCAGAATAACGTTATCTTTGTTAAGGGTATTGAAACCATAATTAAATAGCTTTCCATATCATACTAAAACTTCTCCAGGTATAGAGAATTATATTAAAAGCAAGAAATTATAACACAAAAGTCTTACAGAGAAAGGAAAACAATCAAGTACTTCCCAATTCATTTTATGCAACCAGCATAAACTTGGTAACAAATCAGAAAGAACATTACAAGAAAAAAATTTAATCTGGTCAATTCCACTTATTAAGGTACTACAAAGGACATAGGATCTATCTGTAAAAATTAAACAAGACAGAAAAGTTGAGTGTGTTCTAGGAACAGGTTACATTTTAAAATCAGTCCACTACATAAAGGAATGAATGAAAAATAGAATATGATATCACAATGTGTAGGAAAAAAGTGTGTGATAAAATGCATGTTTACATATAAGGATGTTTTGCTGATACCTTATTGTGACATCAGTGAGAACAAGTGATACTTAGTGTGTAAGTAGAAGTATACATAATAACTGAATTAGCACTTTCAGACTTGTTCCAGGTGAAAATAATTCCAAGTAAATAAAAATATAGATTCTTAGATAGTCTAGCTGTGATGTGTCTGAATTCTCTGGGCAACTATGTTTATACTTCTGGAATCACAAGAATGTATTAAGACAGGATTGTTTTGGTTGGAGCCAAGCGGAATAAGTACTCTAAAAATGTGATACTTTATCTGTCCTGCAACTAGTCCCATGGTTATTAACCTCTGCCTCATGTCAGTGATATTATGAGGAAAAGGCCCCTGCAAATGAAGTGAACAGTGAATCATGTGGAACACACTGTGACTTATCTGGTTCTGCTTAGTGGGGAGTTCAATACAAGTAACACGGGCCTCACAAATGTAAGTTCAAATGTAAGTTCACAGGGGTATAGCTTCCATATGTTATAAATAAGACAGATTTCCAACCTCCAGGTATAGTAGAGAGGTTGGCCTTAGTCAGCAAAAATAAACTAAACTTCATACCTATGTTCTCAAGCAGGTGTTCTCATTAGCCTTATTGCATAGAAGGATCTCAAAAGTGGTAGAAATCACCTTCCTAGGGTGGAGGCTATTGCAGATTGGCTTGACTTTCTGACTGTGATGACAGCTATTTGACTTGACTGCTTTTATTGGCAGTTGACCCCACACTTGGGGTTAGGATAATCAAATAAGAAACAACAGAACATGAATCTTTAGACTTAGGGATGGTAGTGGTCGTCCCTTTTACATTATCGCTCAAGTTTCTATGTATATTTATACTTTTCCTTTAATTTTATATTATGAGTACCCTTTCTACTCATAATATTGAATCCTCTATCTTTAATTTTATATTATTAATAGTCACTCTATAATAAATCTTTATTATAGTTTTCCTTATGCCTGACACTCAATTTTCAAAGAATAAGTTCAAATTTAAGCACAATATAAAAAGATTATATATATATACATACATATATATATATATATATATGTGCTGGGATTTGGCTCAGTTGGTAGAGTGCTGCGCCTCAGTCTCTGAGGTCCCAAGTTCAATTCCCAGCACCACAAAAGTGGAAGAAGGGCCTGGCAATCCACTCCCAAGGCAATCCCGAAACAGTCAGCCATTGAAAACCCTATGAGGGTTGCTATGAGTCGGATACCGAGTCGAGGGCACCTAACAACAACAACAAATAGATAGATAGATAGAAAGATAGATAGATAGATAGATAGATAGATAGATAGATACAGATAGAGATAATGTTCTTCTCTTATGGTTTTCTATCTCCAGCTCTTTGCACATTCCATTATAATATTTGATTCTGTCTTCTCAAGCTGCCCTTTGAAATATTTTTAATTCTTTAACTTCATCATATCTTCCTTTTACTTTGGCTGCTCATCATTCAAGGGCAAGTTTCAGAGTCTCTTTTGACATGTAATTTGATATTTTCTTTTCTCCTGTTTTTTCAGTATCCTTTTCCTTTCCTCATGAATGATATCTGTGATGTCATGCCACACTCATCTTATCTTTGATCACTAGTGTGTAACACATGAAATCTCTTCTTGAGGTGGTCTCTGAACTCAAGTAGGATATATTCATGGTATATCTTGGCTCTCATACATTTGTTCTAATTTTCTTCAGTTTCACTTTGAATGTACGTATGAGCAGAGTTAAATAAGATGAAGCAGAAGATTATCAAGCACTCCCTGTTCAAAAGCTTCCATGCTCCAACTTTGCCTTTCTAATTCTTTTCAACTTCTGGTAATCAGCCTAGAAAGTACACAAAAGTAAGATAGGGTGTCTTTCATGGTTGAGATGGGAAAGGAGAGAAAGTGCATATGTTACAGAAAGACTGATTACATATTTCACTGTTATTCTAACCAGAATATATATATATATATATATATATATATATATATATATATACACACATATACAATATATATATATGTGTGTGTATATATGTACATATATACATATATATATATATAATTTTTGTTGTTAGGTGCCGTTGAGTCAGTATCCAACTCATAGTGACCCTGCATACAACAGTCAAAACACTAGTGTCAGTGCTTCTCTGCTGTTCATAGGGTTTTCAATGGCAGATTGATTTTTGGGAGTGGGCTGCAGGGTCCTTCTCCCACATATACATATATGTGTGTGTGTATATATATATATGTGTGTGTGTGTGTGTGTGTGTGTGTGTATATACATATATACATATATATATATACACACACATATATCTGTATATATGTAGATATACATATCTATGTATACATATATATATACATACAGATATAGGTGTATATAATATATATACACACACATACATACACATACATATATATATTACCAGTTTACATAGTATAGTTTCTTTCTTTGAAAAACAAAAGACAAAAGTAGCTCACTTGCTTGAAGCCCATGGACTCCTAACTAGAGCTGTATTACACAATTGGTAACATGGAGAGACTATACAGACACTTAACAAGCTATCACAATGATAGGAAAGTTTAGGGAAAGTAGGCCAAGCACAGACAAAGTGATAGAGCTGACTAGTGCTCACCAGCCATGTTCCCTCCTCCTTGACACATTGGAAAACTGTATTTCCCAGTCTTCTTTGCAGTTCAGTTAGAACCATATGGCTGAATTTGGCCAACTGAATGCAAATAGGAGGGATGCATGCTAATTCCAGACCACAGAGTGTCTTATCTTCGAATTCTTTCATCCCCCATTTCTCCTTCCCCATCTGGTAGCTGGATGGTGCCAAGGCAAATGAGAAGAGACAATGTGAGCGGGCTCAAGCTGATGAGGCCCTGAGCCCCCACTTGCAAAAAAAACCACCAAATATTGGCATCCAATCAGGAATTTCCAAATTTGACTTTTCACTAGCAAGTCACCAATTTTAATTGGATTAAGCCATTGAGATTTCAGAGTTTACTTGTCACTATAGTAAAACCTAGTCCACTATGATCAATAAATATAGTGAAAGAACATCATGTTCTACCTAGCAAAATTAACATCTGGAGAATCATTTTTAGCAGCCCTTTCTTCAATAGGAGAAAATTAGCTTGAGTACCACTTATGATAAGAAAAAAATAATAATAGTTAAAAATAAAAGCAGAGTGATTATTTTCTTTTATAGAATGTTTATAAATAATGCCTTAATTTGTTTTAAGTAAAAATAAAATAAATGACTACATAAGAAAGTAACAAATGAAATTTCATTGTCATGTTTTTAAAGGGAAATAATACATACATAATGGTCTATTATAACAATAAGCAACAAAATTATAGTTTCTGTTTTCTAGTCTTAACAGTATACCAATTTTTCAATGATTTGTCAAAATTAATTTTCTTCATAGATTCATGGTCAATAAACAAAGGCTTTTTCTCAATCTGTTCTCTGATAATTCGTAGAACAAAATTTTATTAATTTTAATGTTATAAAACTTTTACATGAAGCAATAAACATACAAACAGCTATAGAAACTCTTAAGCATAAGTCAAAGACTGGAAGTTTCCTAAAAATTTCATTTTGTAATAAATTCCAGAAATCATAATATCCATTGTCTATTTCTTAAGTATCAACTCTAGTCACTTCCAAATGTTTTCACTCTAAAATACTTGCCCTGGAAATTCATCATAAATCCCTATTAAATTTAGTAAAAACTAAGGTTAGAAATAGTGTCTACATCTTAGTGGAAAAGCATTGCATTCTATCTTCTATAAAGATGGCATCTTTCGTTATTTCTCTGAGATTTTTTTTCCTAAATGGTTCCTTTTCTATGTAAGTGTACAATGCCTTACATTTTTATAGTTAGGAGCCTCTACCACTATTTTCACGTGTCACTCTTCAAGCAACATTTTGTATTTAGGACATCATTAAACTGACTGTTGATGTTTGTAAATATTGTTGTGTCTGGTTAACCTTGCCTACAACTTTGTTGTTGTTGTTGTTGTTAGGTGCCATAGAGTTGGTATCCGACTCATAGCGACCCTCATAGGGCTTTCAATGGCTGACTGTTTCGGGATTGCCTTGGGAGTGGATTGCCAGGTCCTTCTCCCATTTTTGCGGTGCTGGGAATTGAACTAGGGACCTCAGAGACTGAGGCGCAGCACTCTACCAACTGAGCTAAATCCCAGCCCCACCTACAAATTTACTCCCCCCAAAATATAAAGAAAAGACAAATCACTTATGGCTAACTTCATTTATTTCAAATATACTGCCTATATGCAGGAATACATAGTACTGAGTAAGAAATAAGCACTGTATCAGAGGCAAGCTTGAAGGATTCTAGACTATAAGGAACCTCCATTCAAAATGAATGCAGTAGCTGAATCCACATGTGTAGGAAGCCAACTGCATAGCTAGGAGTTTCTTCAATCAACTTCCACAAAGAATCCAATGTTCATTTTTTTAAAGCAATGTAAATGTGCTAATTTGAAGCTTCTGTATATATTGCTGAAACTCAGATGCAATCACAGCAAACGTTTAGAAATTAGAATAGAAAAAATTTTTCCACTGACTGTATTGTTTCTGGAGTTTAGAGCAATGCTCCAGCTTCCAGATGTAGATTCAGCCACCCTTCCCCCAATATGCCAGAGTAACGGTGAAAAGCAGAGAAATGTGCACTTTGGGAAGAGGTACAGATACAGAAGTTCTATTATCCCAAGTCCCTCTCCAGGGAACTCCTATGAGCTTTAGGTTTAAGTAGAGGAAGAATTGTGGGCAAGGGAAAGAGGTACATATAATTAAGCAGTCTTGTTCAGGGTGTGATCCACTTGACCATGATCTCAGCTCTGATCCTGCAGGGTGGTCCCAGGAAGTTGTTATGGTTGTTACTGCTAGAAGGGTATTTGCAAATTGTTGTTGTTGTTGTTGTTGTTAGGTGCCGTCAAGTCGGTCTCCAACTCATAGCGACCCTCTGTACAACAGGGGAAACACTATTGTCAGTGCTTCTCTGCTGTTCATAGGGTTTTCAATGGCAGATTGATTTTTGGGAGGGGGTTGCCAGGTCCTTCTCCCAAGCCTACAGCACCTGATGTTCCCAGGCAGTCTCCCATCCAGGTACTAACCAGGCCCGACCCTGCTTAGCTTCCGAGATCTGATGGGATCGGATGCCACAGGGCTACCGCTGCAGGCGTATTTGCAAATAAATTTGTCAAAAAATGTCAAAAAAAATTTGTCAAGTGCAAGTAAATTTGTCAAAAAAATATTTACTGATCAACATTTCCCAGGATCTAAGAAGGCTGCAGGTTTAGGACAAGGACTGGAGACCTTCAGGCGCCTTTAGGGGGTAAGGAACAGGACACTCTGTGTCTAAGGGAGGAGTCAATTTTTTATTATTTTAGTAAAGGCAGTTTGTAAGTTGCATCTTCCAAATATCTGGGCATAGTGACAATTTAAAAGCAGGTCGAGTTTTATTCAATTTCATTAGTCTTCTAAATTCTCTGTAGACAGTACCCCCTTGATTTTCTATATTCCAAGTAAACTGTTTTCACTGCCTAGTCTTTGGCTGGGACATTGAGGAGAAGTATATCCGACCTCTGCTCAAAATAGATGGATGATCAGGTAACTCTACAATTACTGGGATGAAATGTAAACAAACCTTCAACCTTCCACAGACATAGAAAGGGCAATGAAACTGTCAGCAGGGTTTAGGAGTGCTGTACCCCAATATCACCACCTGCCCTGAGGAGCTCCAATTTTTAAGAACTCTGCTTAGGGAGTTGCCATGTCCTTGGCTTGGTCACAGAAAATAATTTCAGGACAAGTCAGATACTGAAACAAAGTGGCAGAGTTTATTATGTAAGGATAAGAGATAGTACAGTTTTAGAGTGAGGCATGGGGGTACAGAGAGAGAGAGAGACACCTAAGGAAATAATAGTATACATCTGAGATATGGATATGGGCCTCTCAAGAGACGGGGTTGCACCTAGGTGTCTTTGTCTTTGTCTTTGTAAATATATATATATATTATATATATATACATATATATATATATATATATATATATTTTGGCGCTTTTGGATTGGTACTTGGTACATTAGTCAACTGGGTCCCAGCAGGTGTATGGTATAGATTTGTTGTTGTTGTTGTTAGGTGCCGTCCAGTTATGTCTGACTCTTAGTGACCCTCATAGGGTTTTCAAGGGCAGATTGTTTCGGGATTGCCTTGGGAGTGGGTTACCACGTCCTTCTCCCATTTTTACGGTGCTGGGAATCAAACTTGGGACCTCAGAGACTGCAGAGTAGGGCTCTACCAACTGAGCTAAATCCAGTTAGGAAAATGTGCATTGTTCAAATGCCCACATTGGGCTTAGTGGAGGACATTCTTCCTACATGGACTCCTGAGGAAATTACCTACACCTATTAATATTAATTATAGTCCATAATCTGGTTTAGTGAGGTTCTTAGAAAAGTTCTGGTTTCTATGCAGCGAGTTCTCATAGCAGCTTTCTTTTTTTGGTTGTGCTGGAATTCTTGACTGATAAGGTTCACAATAGATTCCTGGAGTGAGAGAAGCCCTCTCCTTCCCATGTCCCCAAATTTTCCCTGTCTTTCTATCCTGGCTCAGAATCAAGCAACTGTTATGCCTTTACCAATGCCTTTTTTTTTTTTTTTTTCAGTTTTTGAGGTTGATCCCAGGGCCTCACATATATTTTGCACATGCTCTACCACTCGGTTGCAACCCAGACCTTTGTTTTGTTTTGTTTTGTGTTTTGTTTTTTGAGACAAGGTTTCACTAAATTGTACAGGCTGTTCCTGGCCACAAACCTGCAACTTCTTGCATCAGTCTCCCAAAATGCTGGGATTAGAGGCATGTACCACTGACCCAGCAGCTAAATCCATTTTTTTTATCACAGTGTTGCAGACAGTTCTGTCATTGTATACTTTCACAGCAATGTTAATTTCAATATTCCCCTAGGAAAAGAAACGTTTCTGTAAATCACTGACCTATGTGGTCCATTTCTGTGACCTGTAAGGCTCCTCCCTAACAAGTTATAGGGACCATTTTCCTTACGCAGAACCCGGTTCCCACACAGCTGCTGATCTCAGAAGACCAACTCAAACACGCACAGAGATGAAATGTGCCTCTCACTCAGACACAAAATCCACACTGTACATTGAGAAACTTCAAGGTGCTCTTGATGCCATTTAAGCACTACACCTTTCCCAAAAGCAAAACATCTTCAACAAAAAGCAAAGCAACCACTTAACTAGCGCTAGAAAGTAACTAAAACTATCAGGGTCATGATAGGAGAAACTCAGGGAAGCATGATAAAGTGGAAGCTGGTATCAGTGCCATCTGGTAAAAATCCTTATTCTTCCTATAGAGAATTCTTTGGGAAATGTCATCCCTGTGAAAGAAAGACCAAGACATAATAATAATAACATCTTCTAAAATTTCTAACTTCACCTTTGAGTTTCTTCTATTTTTCCCTTACCTCGCCCAGGCACTCCAAGATCAGTTAATCCTCATGAAAATAAAATTCTTCTGCAGTGGTTTCCAGCCTTATCCTCTAGGCCATTATGTTTTCATGCCAGCTTCTCAACTAGGGTTATATTGATCCATGTATCAGTGAAACAAAGCCCAGAATAAGCCCAAGACCTGGGACGTTCACCCCATAGCTCATTTTGACAGATTTATTTAAGGAGGGTTTTTCTTTATTATTCTTTTTAAACTCAGTTTTGTTTCCTTTACAAACTAAGAACATCTTCAAGGCCAATTCTCATAGACTTATGTCGTGGGTTCCAGGAATTTGTCTCCATACACGTTCCCCCACCCTCCAAGGCAGACAGCACACCAGATCTGTGCAAAGGAGCAATTCCTGGTGGTGGTATCAAAGCTTCGTTTACTGCTAAAGCGCAGTGTGATGCGACTGCCATCTGCTGGCGGGGGAATGACATTACAGGGTGCACCACTATGCACTTGGTGGAAAGATAGTCCAGAAGCACTTACTTGGAAAACAAACACTTTCTTTGAAAAACTAAAGAGCAAATTTCCTCATAAGCCTTGCACATCTGAGACATTAAGTTGCTTTTCTCCAGAAAAGCTAAATAAGAGTAGAATATTGGTTTATAGCACATTTCCAAGTGCTGAGTACAAAAGGAAATGAGATTATAAACTATTAATCCCATTCCAGGACTGGGAGTTAGCACAGTTGGTAAAGGGCTGCTTTGCAATCTCTGAAGTCCCTAGTTCAAGTCCCTGCACCACAAAAATGGGCAAAGGACGTGGCATTCCACTCCCAAGGCAATCCCGAATAATCAACCATTGAAAACCATATGAGGGTCTCTATGAGTCACTTGATGGCACCCAACAACAACAATAATCCCATTCCCTCATTAGCTACTAACTGCATTCAGCAGAACCCATGATGATAAATGTAGAGGCAAACCTGATTGACTATAACCATGAGTTCTTACCTTCTGAAGCCTGTTAAAACCAGCTACAGGTTGAGGTATCTTCCTCAAGGTACTACCAGTCACTTTTTTTTTTCCAAAGAAAAGACAGTGTTTCCTAGGACCCAAGTGACTAGAATATAAACATTGACATCTAGGAGCCATGAGATTTTTTTTTCTCAGTATAGAAGCTATGCCTCATTGTTTAAGAATAAGAATCATGCTTCAGAAATGTTTACTCAAACTCACTCTTGAAGTCAGAGGCAGGCACTCTTGTTCCATCTTGACTCTTTCTTTTCCCAACTCTTATCTTTAGGATGTGTAGAGATACACAATTCATGGCAGGCAAAGCCAAATTCCCGTTGCTGACCTCAGTGGTTGTTGCTTCTTATTTCTATGTCAAAGAATGGGACTTTGTATCAGATTTCTCACAGAGAACACCCCAGATGATGGAATAAAACTAAACTTCTTAAAAGATCCTTATTCATTGTAGAAGCAGCACACGCAATGCTGAAAGCACTGTTGTTCATGAGCATATATTTCTTCATTAAAGGCCATGGGAACTAAAACAAATTTCAAACCTAATAAAATCAAAGGTCTAGAATTAACATTACATTTTTTATACTTATATTAACATGGTTTCTCTCCTCCTCAAAGCCCATTTCTCCCCCAGCCTTCCTCATCTCAGTAAATGGCCGCACATCTGCTCAGGTGCTCTAACCCCAAAGGCACAAAGCCACCTCTGTGAGATCTGCTCCTTCCTCACTCACCATGTTCCATCCATATCCACGTGCTGGCATCTCTACCTCAAAATTCGAATCTGCCTGCATCTCCCCATAAACACAGTGATCTGCTTAGTCCAGTGCATGACCATATTTCCTTGTCAACGACAGCAATAACATGCTAAATGGTCCCTGCATCTACTCTTGCCCCTCCATGTTCAGTTCTCAGCAGCACAGCTGGAGTGATTGCTCTGAATAAGCATCTCTAGAGGTGACCCAGAGAATAAAACCCAAACCCATGGCATGGTTTACAAGCCCTTCTAAGATCCCCCTATCTTTCACTATGATCATCATCCTTTTTCCCTGAGTCCTACTCCTGGCACTCTGGCCTTCTTTCTGTTCTTCCGACTCTCCATGGTTGCCCCTAACTAGGAGTTTGGACTTCCCACTCTTTGGCAGGGCACCAGATTTCTGCAAGCCCCAATCTGTCTTTCTGTTCTAGTCTCATGGCCAATAGCAGCACCTCATCTCAGCAGACCTTGTGATTGCCATGTTGAAATCAGCCCCTTCCTTCTACTTCCTCATAATCCTGTTTTACTTGCTTCATGTCACCTATCAGATCAGCAACTGTCTTGTTCCTTTTTCTGTTTCTTTTTAGTTTATTTCTTCTATCCTGGGATTAGAGTGGAAATCCATGGGAACAGAGAATTTGCTATCTCATCCAACATTGTATGTCAGTACCCAGCACATATTAAATACAATACTTAATAAATATATGGTGAATATATCTATACACTATGCATCTAATTAAGTTTGCTCTTAATCAGAGTTTTCTATTATAAAAATACTGCCATCTTTTTGTTTGTTTGTTTATTTGTTTGTTTTATGGTACTGGGGGTTAAACCCAGGGCCTCATATTTGCATGCTTTGCAAGTGCTATTCCACTGAGCTGCACTCCTAAGCCCATTTTTTTACTTTTTGAGACAAGGTCTTGATAAATTACACAGACTGCCTCTGGCCTCAAACTTGTGATCCTCCTGCCTCTGTCTCCCAAATCGCTGGGGTTACAGGCATGAGCCAACTTCACCTGGCTCCAAAAACACTGCCATATTTTTAGAATGAACCTCAAATTGCTTAGTGTATGAGAGCTTGAGCTCTGATATCAACTATAAATTGATAATCTAAGAGCAGGATATACAATATTAAACCTCAAGAAAGGATCCATGTGCACCTGGCTAATTAAGAACTGGAACTCAAGAAAGACTTGTAACGGGTTAAAAGAAACTAGACAGAGCAGGGAAAACCATGACTGCAGGTAAAAGACCCATGGAGGGACAATTTAGCCTGATCACAAAAGTGAACTCTGGAGTGGAAATTAACCTCAGAAACATCCTAGTCTAAGGGAAGGGAGCTAGGATTTCATTACCTAGCCCTGAACACACTGGCTAACAGCCACCAGGGTGGTCACACCTCCAGGCCCTGCTTGTATGCAGGGCACCTCCAGGAGTGCCCAGCCCCACCCCTCCATAGCAGTCCTCAGGTGGGAGCAGATATGTGGAATAACACTGGTAAGTATTAGTTTAAGTGGACATGCATATAATTAACTTTCTCACAGAGAAATCGTGCTTAATTAAATAATGCATAAGAAAACTTGGAAAATAGCTATAATTTATGATTTGGTTTTGAAAGCAATTTGGGAATTTGGAAGGGATGTCTAAGAAGTTCTCATTCAAGAATAGAAATTAAACACCTCTGGTATGCCATCCAGCCACATTAAAAATTAAAAATAGAAGTGGGGAGCGTAGAGGAAAATATTAGTTAATTGATTCAAGAGAACAAAATAAGCATCACTATGTCCATATGATGACACGAGGGCCATTTCTTACTTAAAAATATCCCTGTAAACTTTCTGTTGAGTTCCCTTAAGGTTTGTGAATATGGCAGAAAAAGCAGCTCAACTTCCTGAACATATTGGATGTAAGAAGTCCAACAGTTTTTACTTCCCTGAGAATAAGAGAAATGGGTTCTGCCACAGTAACAAGAAATGGGTTTAGTCACCTAAAATATTTATGTTTGTATTGAGAGGAACCATAAACAGTTATTGGCATCGTTTTGCATTTGTCAGCATGTGTTGTCAAAACAATCTTTGATCTCAGAGACAAGGACAGCTGGAGCATCTTGAATTTCAGATATGACCAGAGCCCATCCTTTGGCTAACTTAAGGGAATTCCGAGGTCGGAATCAGTTTCCAAGAAGTGTGAACAATGTTTGTTTGCCCCATTTGCATCTGTGACTAGTGAAATCTGCTTAATAAGGCAGGAAAATCTTAGAGTTGGGAAAAATTAGAAGAAACCACCAAAGTCTAAGCACATTGAGAGGCAGGGCTGATTCTCCACTGCAGAGCCTGAGACCTGTTCTTTACAAATGCACACACAAGCGAGCACCGCCTCAATCAGCTATTCCCTGAAGACAGAGTGACTTGATAAGATGCAAATATGGCCAGTCACTCCCCTGACACATGGGGTTATTGTGAGTATCAATGTGTGTTGCTGTTGTTGTTAGGTGCCATTGAGTCGGTGTCCGACTCATAGTGACCCTACTTACAACAGGTGAAACACTATTGTCAGTGTTTCTCTGATATTTATAGGGTTTTCAATAGCGGATTGATTTTTGGGAGTGGGTTGCCAGGTCTGTCTCCCAAGCCTACAGTATCTGGTGTTCCCAGGCAGTCTCCAATCCAAGTACTAACCAGGCCCGGCCCTGCTTAGCTTCCAAGATCTGACAGAATCAGATGCCACAGGGCTATGGCTGCAGGCATCAATCTGTGCAAGACACATAAAACAGTGTCTGGAACAGAGTAAAAGTCCAATAAGTATTAGTTTCATTATTCCTATTTCATAGCTATTAAAAATGAAGACTAGAGAAGTTTTCAAAAGTTCCCAAAGGTTAGAAAACTAATGAATTGCAAAGCTGGTATTTTGCCTTTGGGTCCTTCTGACTGAAAGGATCTTGTTCTCACTCATCTTTCTGACACAATGGTTGTAACTAGGCTATAGAAAACCAGAACCGACAGAAAACAGATGGCAGACAGAGGAGAGACATAGACCTAGGTGGTACACATAGGATTATTTTAAGTAATTGACTCACAGTTGTGGGGGCTAGAAAATCCAAAATCTGTAAGGCAGAGTAGCAGGCTAGAAATTCTGGCAAAAGTTGCAATCTGAAGCCAAAGGCAGTCTGGAGGCAGAATTCTTTTTCCGTACAGATCTCTCAGTCTTTGCTCTGAAGACCTTTAATTGATTAGGTGAAACCCACCCACATTACTAGGCAATTTGATTCACTCAAAGCCTACTGATTTAAGTGTTGGTCACATTTTTAAAAAATACCTTTACAAGAATATCCAGAGGGCTGTTTGACCAAACAGAACCATACCCCAGCCACGATGACACATAAAAATTAATCATCCTGTGAGATAGATTCAAAAGGGATATAAAAAGTTTCCAAGTGTTAGAAAAAAAAGGAAATGTGTTATTATTATTTTAAAAACATTCTTAATAATGCCAGCATGCTTTTCAATTCCTTTTATGTCTTTGTTTACATTTGATAGACAAGATGAGGAAGCTGCTATAAAGGTTAACTTAGCCTATTAACAAAGGGGGCTCTAGAAAAGCTGGAAAAGAGAAAAAAGAGGTCTTGTAATTCTTATGGGAAAACCACAATTTCTACCTACAAACAATGTTTGAAAAGTGTTGCAAGATTACTCAATATGTCTTTAATTGCTATTCACCCCTAAGGGTGAACAGTTCCTTAAATCACACACAGAAAAAATGAGTGCCTAAATTTCTATCATGACCCACCATCGTTGTGTTTATTTTTAATGTAAGCTATTAAGGTAAAATTTGTGAATTTTCCTCCTCCATAATCTTTTGAAACTTCTTCTATACTCTATCAGTGACAGAACAAAGGAATAAATTGAATTAGGCAGCACCACGCAATTAGGGATGCTTCAATATCACAATTCCTACCTGATTTTCTGAGATTGCAAAACTTTTGAAGGTTGCTCAAACTAAGAAGCAAAATATTGTTGCTTGAACTGGAAGTTCCAGAGGTTCCTTAATCACCTAGTGAAGAAACTTGTATTATTTGCCTGAAAATGATAGAAGTTGCTTCAAGTGTTTTACTAGAAGGCAGGGCCAACAGCTCATTCTAATGCTCCAAAAGCAAAGAAAATTTTCTTTGCTCATGGCTGCAGAATGTGGCATTTTTGCAAAGTCATCATATAGCTTAGGGCATTGGTGCAATAGAAATAGCCTGTAGCATTCACAGCCACATTGAGACATAAAGTTGCCTCAGGCAGCCTAATAATTCAGAAGCTCTTCCAGTCAATACTCCTAAAATAGCATTAAACATGTGTTTAGAGAAGATTCTGAGTTATGAATGAAGAAAGGGGGTAATGGGAGCAGAAATAGCATTCTCCTTCTCTGATTCCCCCCAACTTGCATCCTTATTCAGAAGAATAACAAAAGCCCTGAGCCAGACTGCACTCCCTGCTCACAAGGAAACTCAGTAAATGCAAATTGTTACCCTAGTCATCCCAATATACAGTTCCTTGAATGACTTAGCAAAAATTTTTTCCATTCAAACACATTATTTTCCCAACAAGAATTCTTTTAGATTCTTTTTTCTCTATCTAATTTTCTTCCCTGAGCTAATTTGGCAACCAAGATTAGTCAGGGTTGTTATTGTTAGATGCTGTTGAGGCGGGTCCAACTCTTGGGGACCCTACATACAATAGAACAAAACATTCCCTAACACTGTGCCATGCAGAGCACTATTGTCAGTGCTTCTCTGCTATTCATAGGTTTTCAGTAGTGGATTGTTTCAGGAGTGGATTGCCAGGTCCTTCTCCTTTGCCTACAGCACCTGGTATTCCCAGGCCGGCTCCCATCCAAAGACTAACCAGGCCAACCCTGATTAGCTTCTGAGATCAGGCAGGATCAGATGCTTGGGTGATATGGCTACTGGTAGGGTTAGATGAGAGGAATAAAAACACTCAGAGATTTATAGAATGAGGGATTTATTATAGGTATCTGATCTTAGGTGATTACAGGGTAAAGAATCTGTGGGGCTGTGGTTTCTGCAATTAGGGAAGTGAGCCAGGTCTGGAAGTTGGGAATGAAAAGATGTGAAGTCAGAGAAGGAAGATCCCAAGGAACCCACAGCTTCTGAGCCTCTAACTTGGATAATGGGAGTGAAATGGAGAAGTTGTGGCCCTGAACTTACCCTGACCCATGGAATCAGAAAAACTGAGAAAAAACAGCCAGAGCTGCCAGGTGCCCACAGGATAATCCAGCAGGTAAAGGAAAATGTATAAAGTCCAATGGCACTTCATGGCGGGCACCAACCTCCTAGACAAAAAAGGGATGTCGTGGCTTCTTCAGTTTACTTCCACCTTCCCAGTCTTTGTGCAGAAAATCTTCTGTATCTCACCCCAGTCTGGAGCTATACATAGGAGGGAATTCTGGGAATAGAAATTCTAGATTAGCTTGATTGACATATATTGGATTCACAGTCAAGAGAGAGCTCTCTTGTATTAATTCAATCCATGCATGATTCTAATCCACATATCTTGTTGTAGCCCTCTAAAACTGCTGAAAGGGTGTGGATTACATTTGAGAACATGTAGTAAATCCACCACATACCCCTAAAAAGTGGTATCCTTGGCTGGCCATCCATGCATGCCGCTATTAATAAAATAATAGCTTTGTGATGTGAGGCGATAAGGGAGAGGCACAAGAGAATATCAGCACTGTGATGACCTAAGAGCTAGCTACCCTACATTTTATAAATGAGTAAAATGGGATGGAGGAAAGCATGGAAATCTGCTCAGATCTCATAATTTCCCAGAGATAGTAAAAGATAATTGTTGACCTGTCTGCAAATCCACTTTCTGTAAGTAGAGAAAGACATATGAAGTAGAAATATCCAGATAAGGCTGCCCCTTATTGACATATTGAGCTCTCCTGGAAGCTACATATATGCACATATAACAAACTTGTGGTCTTGGTATTCTTCCTTTTTTTAAAAAAAAATTGCATAACCTATATTCATAATTCTTATTTTGGCACTCTATTTTATTTAAGCCTTGTACACATCTATAATAATGGACCATTAGAGAATTTTTCTGACAAGTTACAGAAGTTAAACTTTTCTTTAGTTTAATTATTTTAATTTGTGATCCCTTTATTTTAAAAGTTTAGCTAAATACATTCAAGAAATAGATTACATTAAATTTGGTATTTTATGACACAACTCTTAAAAATGTATTACATAACATTAGGAACACAATCTTTGGACTCATACAGCCCCAACATCAAATATAAGCTCTACCACTTGCCAGCAATGTTCTCTGAATTTTTAGAGATTATTTTCCCTTTCTTCAAAATAGAAATCAGAGTCCTTTTAGAATTAAATAAGGTAATTGAGTAACATAGACTGCAGTGCCATTGTTCTTGTTATTTAACTATCAAGTGGAATCTGAATCATAGCAACCCTATATAAAACAGAATGAAACACTCCCCAGAACTGTGCCATGCACATGATCTTTCTATGTTTGAACTCAATGTTGCAGACACTATGTTTCTTCTCATTTTGAGTCATACCACATCACAAAAGGAGGTCCCAGGGGCTTTACCCCATTCCCATCCTTAAGATCGACCTTACTTTGATGAGATAACTCTTCTCCAGTTATTTCTTGAATGCCTTCCAGCCTGGGGGACTCATTTTCTGGAGCTATATTTGACAGTGCTTTTCTGCTATTTATAGAGTTTTCAACGGCTAATTGTTTCAGGAGTGGGCTGTCAAGTCCTTCTCCCTAGTCTGTCTCAGTCTGAAAGCTCAGCTGAAACCTGTCCTCCACGGATGGCCCTGCTGGCGTCTGAAATATCAGTGAAATAGCTTTCAGTGTCACAGAAACATGCAAGCCCCCAAAGCATAACAATCTGACAGACATTCAGGGAATTAATGAAACTAGTGGTTAACATAAAAAGAAGTCAATTTTGTTGCCATATGCCCCAGAGTCTATTAGATCTTCCAATATGAAAATTGTTTTACAAACATCAAATGTCAGCTTCATGATGAAAATAGAAATTACATGAAATCAAGTGGGTGGGTATCTTTGCCAGAATCCTACTTTCTAGCCATTTATCTTCTTCCCATTGTTCAGATTCCTCTTCAAAAGTAATAAATCCATATTCAAACATAACTCTGAGGATACAGTAAGCTCTTATCAGCTGATCTTGGCTGCAGATCAAGGGGATCCCTGCACTGCCCTTTAACAAGGCAACAATTTATTCTGAAATGGTTGAGTCCCATCATTGACACTGAGAACCTTTTTCACTACACAAATAAAAGCTGCTCTGATACTTGGAAAGCTTTTCATCTAGGGCTTTGCAAGTTGCCTGAATCACAGTGGTTTCCAAGCTTTCTTGATGTTCTCATCCAGTGCCATGCAGGTTACTGACAGAAATGAGATCGATTTAATTCAGTTTCAGATAATTCATCTCTTCTCCAAGTTCCATTGTTATTTTTCCCTACTCACCCTATCTTCTATCTACAACCCTTACTTCAGCTCCCTACCTAGACATGTATCTGTCTGATGACTTGAAATGTCAAAGATTTACTTTGTTTTCTATGTTATGTGTCCATTTCAAGCGACCAAGAGGTCTCTACTCAGCCATCCAGGTTCACAGGTTCATGGAGCAGACATGACCTTGAACATTGCCAGTTGTTGTACCATCAGATAAAAGAGAACTCCACAGTGTCTTGTGCCAGCAATGAAATACTGACCTGAGAGTGGCATGAGCTGGCTGAAGTAGCTTCTTCTCCTACCTGGTTGGCCAGAATGGTCATATGGCCCCACCAACCTGAGACAGCACTTAGAAGTACAACTTAACCAAAAGGGAACAAACCAGAAATACCTACGGACAATCTAATAACTAACACAGCATTTCCATGATTCCAAATAGTGGTATTTTTCTTTTACTTGAAAAACTGTAACCTTGAGAAGGTTGTTTACTTATTTTATGGGAAAAAAAGTTTTAGTTATAAGGCAAAGGATATACTCATTATATAAAAATGATTCCAAAATCAGATAAGTGTGTAGCTCATTGATTAAATACTTCAAATGCAAGTCAGTTTCAGCTTAGAAGAATTTCTAATAGCAAATTGTCATAGTACCCTGGAAATCACATTCACGTGGAGAATTACATGCTCATGTCTTCCCTGTTCCTCACACCAATCAAGAACAATATAAAGAAAATCTAGAATAACAGCTATCCAAGAGTCTAACCCAGAGCTAGTCCTATGAGTGCCAGCCAGCTGCCTCCATGTTGCGGTATCTTAATTTTCAAAATAAAATAAAATAATAACCATTTCACTTAATTTAAGTATAGAAATTCTAATTATCCTTGGAGCATATTTACTTGGGGGAATGATAACAGTCTAAGTCTGCACTAAGAGTCACCACTAGTCACAAATGTTGTTATTTTAACTGAAGCATAAATTTAAAATTAAATTATATTATAAAAATTCAGTTCTTCAGTCATATTATCCCCACTTTCAGTGTTCAATAGGCGTATGTAGGTAGTGCCTATTGTATTGATACAGCAGAGACAAAACATTCTCATCAAAGCAGAAAGTGTTCTTGGATAGCTCCAATTATTAGTTTTGCTTCTGGAAATAATTAAATGTTCCACATTTCCCAAAGCCAAAATGTCAGAAGAGCAGGCTAATCTCTAAGATCTCAAAGAACTAAACAGAAAGTTGTAGCTACAATAACCTAACGGTCTGTCTTTAGGATTGAAACACAAGTAGATTGGCTTTATTTTCATTGGGTTGACATGCCTGGACATTAATTCCAGAGCATACCTACACTAACACAAAAGAAGTTCAAGTTCAAGCCCATCCCAGCTACCAAAGGAAAGCAGAACATAATAAATCAGACAGAAGTTACTCTGTTTTGACTACCTCTCCAGCCACATTGTTGTTTTGTTAGGTGCCATTGAGTCAGGTCCAATTCACAGGGACCCTTATAGGGTTTTCAATGGCTGATTGTTTCGGGATTGCTTCGGGAATGGGTTACCACTTCATTCTGCTGTTTTTGCCATGCTTGGGATCGAACATAGGTCCTCAGACAATGTGGAGCAGCACTCTACCAACTGAGCTAAATGCCAGCCCCTCTTCTCCATAGCTCCAGTCAAAAAGTTTGCTATACGTTTTGTCATATTTTTTATGAGAAAATATAGTTGAGGTCAGTAGTCACACTAATACATAAAATTTATGTTGATTCTCTATAACTCACTCAAATATTTCTATGAAATCAAGAATATTTTGGACTAGCCAATAAAAATAAAGAAAAAAGTGTCAACTTGAGTCATAAGCACAAAGCAGAGATGATGAAGAAACATGCTTCTTGGTCTTCCTCAGGCATGATATGTATATTATCCGTGATCCTCGGGATGAGGATAGTTGGTGACAAAAGTAATGATTATGGTCCCTAAAAACATGACCTGGATAGCAAATAAAGCTTCAAAATATATTGTTTTGTTTGTGGAAGGGAATATTGCTAAATAAAAAATGATGTACATATATTACTGCAATTCCAACTCCTTATTGCTGAACTCCTTCATATTCCAAGCTTCTTTTCAATCAGGCTACTCCTCTCATTTCTACAAAAGCCGTTACAGTGAAGATTACTTTTTACTGCCTCACCTAAGTTTGCTGACATCCAGTGAGATGACTTGAGAATGTAATTATAAATGACCTAAGTCCTTTATCTTATTTGGGCAGACAGTTTCAGCAACAGTAAGAATCAAAATAACACTCTGGATAACCACAGTATATTTTAGGACAAAATATACTCATTTTCTGAAATGTACCTATTGTAAGACTTCACTGTCTCATATGAAACTGAAAGAAAAATAATGGAGAATTTTTGCATACAAATTGATACATTCTTCATCATTTTTCATCACAATTTACCAAGCTATAATTTTAAGAAGGATTATAAGAAATAATTATAAAACATGAAGTATACATGTTTGGGCATGTACTGTGAAATTTTGCTATTGAGTATGAATTTGTATCTGCCAAGGAGTAATGGTATGAATATTTGTATTGTGTTGGCATCTACTGTTACTAGTGTTGAGGCTAATGCTATAGGGTAGAAACACTAACAGATTTGGAAAAGAGCTACCTGACCAACTGACTGGAAGAGATCATATTTGTACATATTCCCAAAAAGGGGGATCAAATGGAATGTGGAAATTATCAAACAATATCATCAATATCTCACCCAAGTAAAATTTTGGTAAAGATCATTAAAAAGTGAGTGCAGCAGCATATTAACTTAGAACTGCCAGAAAATCAAGCTAGATTCAGAAGAGGGCATGGACCCAGAGACATCATTGTTGATGTCAGATGGAAATTAGCTAAAAGTAGAGAATACCAAAAAGATGTCCTTCAGTGTTTTGTTGACTATGCAAAAGCATTCGATGCTATGGATGACAAGAAATTATGTATAACATTGTGAAGAGTGGGAATACCAGAGCACTTAATTATACCCATGAGGAAGCAGCAGTTAAGAAATCACAAGATGTATTTTTTGGGGAAAGGCTATCGTAAAAGATCCCTTTAAAGTATTAAAAAGTAAAGATGTCACATTGAAGACAAAGGTGTACCTGACTCATGCCATGGTATTTTTAGTCGCATCATATGGTTGTGACAACTGGACACTGAACAAGAGAAACAGGAAAAAAATTGATGCTTTTGAATTAAGGTGCTGGAGACGTCTATCGAATATACCACGGACTGCCAAAAGAACCAACAGATCTGTCCTAGAAGAAGTGCAATCAGAGTGCTCCTTGGAAGTAAGAATGGCCAGACTACATTTTACATATTTTGGACATGTAGTCAGGAGAGATCAACCCCTGGAGAAAGACATCATGTTTGGGAGAGTGGCAGGTCAGAAAAAAAAAAAAAAAAAGGAAAACTCTTCACCAGACAGATTGACACAGTGTCTGTAACAATCGGTTTAAACATAAGTAAGATCATGTGCCTGGCACAGAATAGGGAAGTGTTTCAATCTTCTGTACATAGGGTCGCTATGAGTTGGACTCTACTCAATGGCACCTAACAACAACAAGTAAGCAGGGACCAATCCCTGGAGAAGGACATTATGTTTGGGAGAGTGGCAGATCAAAGACAAAAGGGGAAACCCTCCACTTGATGGATTGACAAAGTGTCTACAACAATGGGCTTAAACATAAATAATATCATGTGCCTGGCACAGAATCAGGGAGTGTTTTGTTCTGCTGTAATTAGGGTTGCTGTGAGTCAGATTTGACTTGACAGCACCTAACAACAACAACATGAGGAATCTGTACATGGACCAGGAGGCAGTCATTTAAAAGAACAAAGAAATACCGCCTAGTTTAATGTCAGGAAAGATGTGTATCAGGGCTTTATCCTTTCGCCATACCTCTTCAATCTCTATACTGAGCAAATAATCCAAGAAGCTGGACTTTATGAAGTAGAACATGGCATCAGGAATGGAGAAAGACTCATTAACAACTTGCATTATGTAGATGACACAACTCTGTTTGCTGAAATTTAGGAGGATTTGAAGCATTTATTGATGAAGATCAAAGAATACAGCCTTCAATATGGATTGTACCTCAACACCAAGAAAAATATATCCTTACAACTGTGTCATTAAGCAACTTCATGATAAATGGAGAAAAGATTGAGGTTGTCCAAGATTTTAATTTACTTGGTTCTATAGTCAACATCCAGGGAAATAGCAGTCAAGAAATCAAAATATGCATTGCATTGGGAAAAGCAAAATACCTCTCTAAAGTGTTGAAAAGTAAAGATGTCACATTGAAGATGAAGGCGCACCTAACCAATGCCATGGTATTTTCAGTTGTATCATATGCTTGTGAAGCTGGACACTGAATAATGGAGACAAGAGAAGAATTGATGCTTTTGAATTATGGTGCTGAAGATGAATAGTAAGTTTCCATGGACTTCTAAAAGAACCAACAGATTTATCCTTAAAAAAATGCACTCAGAGTGTTCCTTGGAAACAAGATTGTCTAGACTTCATCTTATGTATTTTGGACAAGTTGTCAAGAGGGACCAATTCCTAGAGAAGGACATCATGTTTGGGAGAGTGGCAGGTCAAAAAAAATAAGGAAGACCCTCAACTAGATGGATTGACACAGTGTCTACAACAATGGGCTTAAACATAAAAAAGATCATGTGTATGGGCTGGTGTCAGAGACTGTTTCATTCTGTTGTGCCTAAGGTCAATATAAATTGGACTGAACTCAACTGCATCTAAAAAAACAACAAGAAACACTGACATCTCGATTAGGAGCCTAGCCTTAGCATCAGACTGGGATTAAAATAATAGCAATGCTAATTTCTCATTGTGACTTTGAGAAAGTTACCTTTTCTTTTCAGGTCAGTGTTCTCATTTGTAAAATTCAAAAAGTAATGTCTGAGGGTCATAGTAAAGATTAGAAGTCGTGGGTGCAAAGAATGTGGCATTTGGCAAGTGGTCAATTAATATTAACTAATGTCACTCATGCTGCTGCAGCTCTTGTCCATGTGAAAAACAGTTCCAAAATGATGGAAATATGCCCTGGCAATGCAGTGACACCATCAACCCTGGAAGGCCAAGGCACTTCAGCATGATCATAAGGACTATTGTCAAGCATTGATGAAATAAATGACTCCTGTATGCTGGACTTAGTGCTAACCAGACTACCATCATATTAAATACCACCACTAGGCCACACCTACACTGTATGGGACTGACTTCCCTTTGAGAGAGGGTATGTTCTGATAGGATGTTTTGGGCTTTGGGTTCACTTTGTTGATTTTGCTGTTGTTTAATGCTCTGGATATGAAATCTCAAAATCTAGATTTGAATTTCAGCTCTCTCAAAGACAAGCAATACAATCATAGTTGCTAAAGTCTTCTGACCTCCCTGGATCTCAATTTCCCCACCAGTAAAATCTGGGGTACATGAAGCATTCTAGCACTGGAACTTTTTTGTTTATTTGTTGGTCTGTGTTGCCCAGGTTGGGCTTGCATGGCAATCTTACAGCCCCAGCCTCCTGAGTAGCTGATATTACAGATACGTACCACCATGCCCAGCTGGTACTTGGATTTTTAAAGTATTTTGCAAATGGTAAATGATGATTATGGTGTGTATTAAGAAAAAGCCACCAGAAAGATGTGACTACAACTCTGTTGTCACCATGTTACCAAGACAGGCCAACAAGTGCCCTAGGATTTCATTGTCCCATCATCTAATGTGACCACATCTCAAGATGTTTAACTTAATTATATCTGCAGACACACTTTTTCAAAATAGTTTATGCTTACACATTCCAGATGTATATATCTCTCAGAGGAACACAATTCAACTTACTGCAGGTGGCACTTTTTAATATGAGGAAAATTACTGCTATGTCAGATTTTTCATATGAGGAGTAGCACCAAGACTACTTGTATAATTTGCTTTGATGCATAGGAAAAATACATTGTTCTACATAGTATATTCTTCAAAGATAAGAATGATATGCTATAAAAGTACTATGCTATCTTGAATAAGATTGCACCATAAATGTTAATTAGATTCAGAGTCCAGTTACCAATTTTAAAAGAAATTTAAGATATTGATTACTATCTTCACACTGAAGCATTCTGCCTTTTATCTGGCTTAATTTAAAACAGTTTGAGAATATACATATTCTGATTTTTATGTAAAAAGACCTTCTAGTAGCATGAGAACAAATTTGGGTAGTATAAATATTTAATAGTTCGTAAATATTAACCATCACAAATATGTATTTACATCCTACAACAAGATGCATAATGGTCAAGCAATCACTTGACAGATGACATACATCAACATGATTCTCAACTTGGTAAATGCAGCCCCTAAAATTAATTGAATATCACGCACTCATGCATTAGGTGGTTTCTTCTGCATCTTTCTGACATTCTTTATATGAAATACATATTATCACACCAAAATAAAAACTACACATGTACACATATTAATATTTTCTTTTAGACCAATAAATAATAAATATTTAAAAGAAAAATATGACTGTCACTGATTTGCAAATTTTCTTTTATTTATTTATTTATTTATTTATTTTTTGCGGTACTGGGGGTTGAATCCAAGGCCTTGTGCCTGCATGCTTCGCAAGTGCTGGATCACTGAGCTGCACCTCCAGTCCATTTGTTTTTTAACTTTTTTGAGCCAGGGTCTTGCTAAGTTACACAGACTGCCTCTGGTCTCAAACTTGCCATCCTCCCATCACTGTCTCCTGAGACGCTGGGATTACAGGCATGCACCACCACGCCGGGCACTGATATGAAAATTTTCTACAGAGCCTTGACTTAACTTGAGACATATCTGAAAATAGGTAGAAGGCACCCAATAAGCCCTTCCAACTCTTCCACTATTTCCCAGCAGAAGTCTTCCTCTTCAATAAGGCAGGTATACAACATTCTCATTCTTATCTTGCTATACATATATATTCCCACCCCAACCCAAAAGGAATATACACTTCCTTATTTCTTCTTGTTTATGCTTCATGTATATTTCCATTGTGAAGTATTTCCTGAGTACCCAAGCCTCTGCTGGACTTCTATAGGTTTTGCTATCAGTGTGACATAAATAGCAATTTTTCTACTTTACTGCTTGCATTATTCAAGTTTCCCTTTGTGTTATTCTTGTCCCTCAGTGAGTGTAAGCTGCTCATATATGCAAGCTATGCCTTATGAATATCCCATTTAATAATACTTTGCCTTACTAGGAATTAAAAATATATGTGAAATGAATAAAAGAATTAATATCAGAGTTTGCTCTTTACTAAGGTGCCTGAAAATAACAAACAGTATAAGACTGACATGAAAGGATGAATGAAACTCCCCCAAGGACTTAGTTTATGCACAGGGAATAATTTACGGACCATGAAACATATATCCATTACTCACCAATGCCTTTCAGCAGTAAACAAGCCTTCTCAAAGAAGATCTGTTTCTGATCTTGTGTGTTTGAACTCTGAAGGCATCAGCCCACAGTCTCTTGTTGTTGGTAGGTGCCGTCGAGTAATGTTCAACCCATAGCAACCCTAGATACAATAGAATGAAACATTCACCAATTCTGTACCAGGCATACAATATTTTTTATGTTTAAGGCCATTGTTGCAGACACTGTGTCAGTCCATCTAGTGGAGGGTCTTCCCTTTTTCCATTGACCTGCTACCCTCTCAAACATTATGTCCCTCTCTATGGATGGTCCCTCCTAACAACATGTCCAAAATACATAAGATGCAGTCTAGACATCCTTGCTTCCAAGGAGCACACTGGTTGCACTTCTTCTAGGATAGATCTGTTTGTTCTTTTGACAGTCCATCATATATTCAAAATTTATCTCCAACACCATAATTCAAAAGCATCCATTCTTCTCCTGTCTCCCTTATTCGATGTCCAGCTTTCACACGCATATGATGTAACTAAAAATACTATGGCATGAGTCAGATGCACCTTCATCTTCAAAGTGACATCTTTACTTTTTAACAGTCTCTACAGAATTGAAAAAAATGCAAAGTTCCCATATCAGATAAATTAAAACTATTTTATTCTCATCTTCAACCACTGTTCATCAGCCAAGCAGATATCAGGAACTTGGGGTGGAAAGAGTCTACATTAGAAAGTTTCCCTTTTTTCTAAGATATTCTAATATACTGCATTATCCTTTATGCAATTCTGTCTCAGAAAATCTCTTGCCTTTGCTTTAATGGGAAGCTACATTCCAAACCAGGGCATGGTGCATTTGTGGCATCTGCTTTACCTCTCTAACCTTCCTGATCTTTGGCAGGTATCATTAAATGACCATAGGGCTCTTTCTTTTTATGTGAGTACTTTGTCTCAGAATCTCTCTCTACCTAATTCTCCAGGGCCCCAACAGATTTATAAATCTTCATTCTCATTCTTAAGTCTTAACCACTCTCAAAGTATGTATCGTCCCTTCCAGTTTTAATTTCCAGCAAATTTTGACCATGTGTCCATGTTGTTGCTGTTATTGTTAGGTGCCACCATAGCTATCTTATATTTTTGCCTCAAGTCCTTTACCTTAGTCTACTTTTCATGCTGCTTTTCTATCTCTCAGGTTCAAAAGGAAAATATAAACTCTTCTGTTGTCATCTTTCTCTCCACGTCTCAAAAGTCATATGGCATAAACCTGATCCCTCTAACTTCTTTTGTCTAAGGAAATTTTCTTTCTCCCCAAGGGTGTGATATGCAACAAACTTGATCCATAAGAGGCTAGTTGATCAAAGGTGGTAATAAAGGGGAAATAAAAATAAATACCATTTTTTAAACCCTGAAAGTTATTTTTATTCAAAATGACTTCAACATGCTATTCCTTTTCCAAATTGATTGTCATCTCTAGTAAAGAGAAGATTCATCCTAACAGCTTGCTGTTTCCATATTCATCTTTCTGAATACCCCAACCATTCTCTCATTTGATGTTTTAGTAATCTACTTACTTACATATGCCTTTTCTTCCAAATATCTAAAATACCGAAACAAATTTTTATTATTTTCCTCACTGCTATGACAAAGTACCTGAGAAGACAATTTATGGATGAATTTATTTGGCTCATGGTTTGGAAGATCTCAGTCCATAATGATGGGGCATAGTGGAGGAGCTAGCAACAGGGCCTGTAGCAGAAAACTTCTTTACATTATGGCAGTCAAGAGCAGAGAGAGTGATTGGAATCCAGGACAGCATAAAACCTCGAAAGGCCCACCCCCATTGACCTACTTCTGCCAGCTAGATTCCACCTCCCAAAGTTCCACAGCCTCCATCTTGGGACTTAGTGTTCAAATACGACCTTTGGGGGAGATTTTAGATCCAAATCATAATTCTCTGCCCCTGGCCCCCACAGATTCATTGGCCATGTCATAAAGCAAAATATGTTTGTTCCAATTTCAGTCCCCTAAGTCTTAACTGTCCTAACATCATTCAAAAGCCCCAGTCCAGAGTCTCTATTGAGACTCAGGTCAGTCTTAGCTGTGAAAACCTGCAAAGCAAAAAATAAGTCACATAATTCCAACATACAATGATACTGACTAAACATTTCCATTGCAAAAGGGAGGAATGGGGGCATAGCGAGGAAAGATGGAGCCAAAGCAAGACCAATACTCAGTAGGACAAACAAGTCCTGTAGCTCCATGTCTAGCATCTGGCACAAGCAGTGACATCATCTGGGCTCAAATAAGCTTGGGTCTGAATAGCCTTGCTGTTTGCAAGTCACAGGCCCTCTTGGGCAAGCTCCACTTGTTGCCAGTAGCTTCCGTCAGCAGACATTTCATGTAGCTGGCATCTCCAATACCCTAGGGTCTCCATTACAGCATAGACTCTACACTCAAAGTGTCATGCATTAGCTCTTCAGGGGCTCTCTGCAGAGAATCCTACCAATGGTACACATTGTCCACCTTGTTCTATAGAACAAGCTGTTCTATAGAACCTTGATGGCAGCTTCCAAAATGCCTTAACTCTTACATTCTGCATTCCTATAAAACCAGCACTGTGTGGACAAGGCCAAAGTCTGTAGCCAGTTCAAATGATAGCTGGGCCCATTGGACCATAGCTGCAGTGACCTCTGTGTGTTTTGGCAGCTGGACCCAGGAAAACATTACCCTACATGGCCCTTTGCCAGCAGAGCATTCCTTCAACTCTCTCTTTTTAAGGGAAAGTCTTTCAAATGAGTTTGCCGTTTCACATCCAGTAGCCTTAGATTGGAGGGGCCTGGACCCTGCTTTGTCCCTAGGGAATTCCCCCTATTGTTTCTGTACAAAGTACTTGGCTTCTCTTTAGTGATGCATATCTCTTTAATGCTTGTAGCCAGTCCACTGTGGCATCCTATCCCCTCAGATCTCAGAAGTTAAGCAGAGTCAGGCACGGTTAGTATTTGGATGAGAAACCACCTAGGAACACAAGGGGCTGCAGGATTAGGAGAAGGACCCAGCAATCCACTCCCAGAAAAATAATCTGCCTTTGAAAACTGAATAGCAGGGAAGCATTAACAATACTGTTTCACCTGTTGTACATAGGGACACTATGAGTCCAGCACCTACTCAATGGCACCTAACAACATCTCTTTAACAATTGGAGCCTTACTGCCAGTATTTGCCTAGATAACAACTTTAAACGTAGCTTTTTTCCCTCATTAAACACAGCACTTTTTAAATCTTTCTGCTCTTCCTTTTATACCTCTTTTTCATCATAAATCTGGCTAAAAACTGGTAATAATGAAGCCACAGCCTTGGTACTATGCTGTCTTGGTATTTTTTCTGCCATGTTAACTACTCCATTAGTTTTTAATTCAGCCTCACTCAAATCTTTAGGACAGAAGCAAACTTCAGCCAAGCTCTTTGCCAGATGGTAACATGACTGACCCCTTATGCCCCTCTGAAACCTCATATGCCTTGCCTTTACTGTCCATATTTCAGTTGGCATTCTGGTCTTCCAAAGTCCCACCAGAACCACCCCTCAATCTCGCTTACAACAACATTCCAGGGCTTATCTGACCCACACCTCTAAAGTCCTCTAAACTCCTCCAACAAACAAGTTCCAAAGGCCTAAGAACCACACTGTCAAGTTTCTACAAAGCAATGACCCCTCTCTTGGTAGTAATTTTCTGTGTTTGTTATTTTTCTCATTGCTGTGACATTTTGCCTGACAAAAACAACTGATGAGAGGATAGATTTATTTGGCTGATGGTTTAGAGGATCTCAGCCCATCATGGCAGAGCAGCTTACAGCAGAGACTTGGGTGAGGACTTCTTCCCATCACGGTGGACAGGAGCAGAGAGCAACTGGCACTAAAGACCTGCATAGAACCTCCAAAGGCCCATTCTCAAGGATTTACTCCCATCAGCTACCTCCTACCTCTCAAAGTTTCATGGTCTTCCAAAACATCACCACTACCTGGGGACCTAGCATTCAAACATGACATTTAGGGGACATTTTAGATTCAAACAATAACAAAATGATTACCCTCTATGGTCCAAAAGAGGCAAAATAGTGTCAAATAACAGTATTACCAAAAAGGAGAACATTTAGGAAAGTTTGTTAGTCAAAAGAAGAGGGATAAAAACCAGAGACTTGAATACACAATACAAAAAAGGTGAAAAAAAAATGGCCCAGAGAATACAAAATATATTTCTAGCCCAAGAAATCCAAATCTAAGTGGTCATTAATTTTCTCTGTTTAGAGTATTACTTTGCAGAAGTCGAAAAACATTGACTGTACGTCATACTCAGTGTGAAGACATGCCATTTGATATACTACTGCCATTGGATGTTTCCTTAGGATATACTTCCCTAAAAGCAATTTGAAAATGGGTCGGTCAAGGTTCATTCAAAACAGAAACCATCCAATGTAACAAGAAGAGGAATCCTGAAATTTATACTGAAGCTTACATGATAACTGGGATGCTGGGGGAGTATCGACCAGAAAGGCTCCTCAGGAAAACCAGGAGTGTGGGATCATCAGGAGGTCACCGTGATATCTCAGCTTCCCGCCTCACTGAACGAGGTGATTCTTGGAGAGACAACTATAGCTCTAACAAGCTCACTGCTTACACAGTTAACATGCTAAATCCTCATAAAGATGTCTAAAAGCCAAGGAGAAACTGCGCAACTGAGTTCACCAATATGTCACCCTCAACCGTTGCCAGAGAACAATGGCTTCTCTTCCTCCTCCATCTCACGGGGGCAACTCTCACTAGAAGACTTTCAACAGAACCCTAAGTTAAGAGAATCTGGGGAATGTTCTGAATGTTAGGCCCCTGTGTGTTGGACAGAACTTAGAAGGGTGGGATGAGCAGTATTGGTGCAGACATACTTTAAATTCATTATTGACTCACTAATTCCTTTTCTAGGAATTTAAACCAAGAAATCAATGGATCAGAGCTTGTGATGGCTATGAAAGGATGTTCATCACCATGTCATTTATAACAGAAAGCCAGTAGCAACTATCCAGATAGCCATGGTAAGAGGATTAGTTAAATAAAAACATCCTACATTCACACGGTAGACTTCTCATGTGGGAGCCATTAGTAAAGCTCACCAAATTCTGATTCCCTCCTCTCTCCCATAGAAACAGAAAGCTACATGTCCCCATCTTCCTGAAGTTAAGTGACACCATGTGACTACTCCTAGTTAGAGGATTGGTGTAATAGTCAGCTTTCTGTCGCTGTGACAAATATCTGAGACAATCAACTAAAGGAGGATGTATTTTGTCTCACAGTTTCAGAGGTTTCAGAGGTTTACTTGGATCCATTGTTTCTTGACCTGTGGTAAGGCAGAGCATCATGACATGGAACATGCAGTGAAACAAAGTTACTTACCTCATGGAGACCAGAAAGCACAGAGAGAGGGGGAGAAGGAGAGAGAGCAAGAGAGTGAGAGTGAAAGAGAGAAAAGGAAGGAAGGAAAGGAAGGAAGGAAGGAGGGAAGGAAGGAAGGAAGGAAGGAAGGAAAGAAAGAAGGAAGGAAAGAAACTGGGAGGGAGGAAAGGAAGGAAGGAAGGAAGGAAGGGAGGAAGGCAGGAAGGCAGGCAGGCAGGCAGGTAGGCAGGCAGGCAAGCAGGCAGGCAGGCACAAGCTAGGGACAAAATGCACCTTTCAAGGCCATACCCTCCATGATCTACTTCCTATAAGTAGGCCTCACCACCTAACATTTCCACCACCTCCCAATAGCCCATCAACTTACTAATCCACCAGTGAATCCACCGATGAGGTCAGAGCCCTCATGATCCAGTTGCAAAAGATCCTTCCTCTCAACACTGCTACACTAGAGATCAAGCCTTTCACACGTGAGTCCCTGGAAGATATTCCAGATCCAAACCATAACAAATGGGAACAAAGAATTTGGTTAACTTATAGAGTGAGGCCATGGAAAATGTAGACTGCTTGTAATATGCCAGCAGTCTTCCCCTGCTGTAGCGACCAAAAGTCTTTCATTGTGATGAGAGCCATAATATGGAAGAAGAATGGGTCACTAAATCTCTAATACAGGGGCAATGGCTCCATGGCTAATTGTGTAAGCAAGAAATAATCCTTGTTCCCGTAAACCACTGCATTTCAGGGGTTAGTTTTTGCTGAATAGTAACCTTGCCTATCCTGACTACCATAACTTATTGCTCATGAAAAGATGGATCTTTCTATTTATCAGAATAGGAAAATGCACACAATATATTCTTTCAAGCATATCATTTTGGAAGTATTAAGGTTTCAGTAAATATTTTGACTGAAGGTTTGAACAGATAAAAGGAGATTATAAATAGTATCTATAGTTTGATTGCATTTACCTAAAATTGTATGATTGTGTATATGGTACGTGCTTGAAAGGTAGAAAGAAAGATGACTGCATAGCTGCTCACTGGAATGCAAACTGTGATTTTCTAGGAATGTGAAATTCTGATGCTTTTTGCTTTCTTCTGTATATTCTTCTACATATTTTGGCTGATTTTTATGAAATGACTATGTCTAATACAATGAAAATACATGAATATATATTAACTCTAATAAGTGGAACAGTAAATGCTATGTATTTTTGATAGCATTTTATTGCCTGTAAATGGGAAAATTTTTTTCTATTTAATTAATTAACTTATTTATTTATTTTGTGGTACTGGGAATTGAATTCAGGTTGCATGCTTTGCAAGTGCTATACCACTGAGCTGCACCCCCAACCCTTTTTTTTTTTTTTTTTTTTTTTTTTTTTTTTTTTTTTTTTTTTTTTTTTTTTTTTTTTTTTTTTTTTTTTTTTTTTTTTTTTTTTTTTTTTACTTTTTTGAGACAAGGTCTCATTAAATTATGAAGACTGCCTCTGGTCTTGAACTTGCGATCCTCATGCGTCTGCCTCCTGAGTCACTGGGATTACATGCATGCTCCACTGCACCTGGCTTCTGGGGGAAATATTTTAAATAGGTTCCCAAAAGATGTAGATAAACTCTAAATTTATTGTATATTCATTGAGTTGTAAATACCTGGACTTGGATGATATATCTGGTTGTACCTCTAGGCTCTGCTCCTACCAACAGTATGTCCAGGGCAAATTTACCTTTTGAATATTCAATTGCTGCTATACAGACAATCTCTGGTGTTCAAATAAGTGGATCTGAATTCATATTTCTTTCTTCTAGGAGTAGTGTGATTTTAAATTCATCGAGTCCCAGTTATACCCCTCCTGAGTTTGACAAAATAAGCCATATTGTGTCATAGAATAGCATAGAGTAAAGAAAAGAACCTTAACTCTGAAGACAGATTGTCACTGCTCAAACCTCAGTTCTGCCAGTGGCTAGCTGTGTGACTCTGGACAAGTCTCTTCAACTGTCTGTGCCTCAACTTCCTCATCTGGAATATGGGGGTGATAATAATTGTACTGACTTAGAAGGTTTCTATGAAGAGTAAGTTAATGTCCATTGAGATTTTAGAACAATTCCTGGCATACTTACATACTTACAAGTAAAAATGAGCAAATGCTATATAAGAAGTTATTGAAAAAGTGTCTACCACACAGTAAGTACTCCATAAATTTTAGTTATCACTCATAAACTCAGCCCAATGCATAGGAAGTACATTATAAAAGGCATATTCCTCTGCTAAGGAAAACTAAAGTGCTTAAAAGGACATCTTTATTCTTTGAAGATGTCATTTAGAAAGTGGATGTCTCAGATAAATCCTTTCCTGTCTCTCAGATAACCCACTGGATCACATTACAAAGGCCATCCAAGATGGCTCCATGTGTATTAAATCTGTCCCTCTTTAGCCATTCTATATTCTTAGGCCATAATGTTATAATAAACGTATATAGATGTGAAGAGAGGTTATCAGAAATGGCGAGAGTAATGGTTTTTAAATTGAGATCCGCAGACACTCTCATTGCACACCTACCCCCAAGGCTCCTCAGGTGCCATTGACAAGTTACAAGGATGCTGAGCAGGAATGGCTTTGAGTCCCCATTCCACCTCCACCAGAGAACCTCCAGGTTTGCCTATTCTACATGAGTGACAGTCCACAAATATCATAGTGATATGGTAAAATTTTAATGTAATATTGCTGGTTAAAAACTAAATAAAGGTGGTTTCCTCCTTCTAGCTAACTTTGGGCTGGGATTTAGTTCAGTGGGTAGAGCACTGAGCTGCAGTCTCTGAGGTCCCGAGTTCAATTCCCAGCACCTCGAAAATAGGAGAAGGGCCTGGCAATCCACTCCCAAGGCAATCCCGAAACAGTAAGCCATTGAAAACCCTATGAGGGTCGCTATGAGTCGGATACCAACTCTATGGCACCTAACAACAACAACAACAACAACAAGCTAACTTTATCCCCCATGTGTCTGTCAGCTTGTTGTGCTTTGGGGGCTTGCATGTTGCTGTGGTACTGGAAACTGTCCCCCCAATACTTGAGATACCAACAGGGCCTCCCATTGTGGACAGGTTTCAGCTGAGCTTCCAGACTAAGACAGGCTAGGGAGATGGACCTAGCAGCCCACACCCAAAACAATTAGTCATTGAAAACCCTATGAATAGCAGAGAAGCACTGTCAAATACAGTGCCAGAAAATGAGCCCCCTAGTCATTCAAAAAATAGCAGGAGAAGAAGGCATTCAAGAAACAACTGCAGAAGAGTTGCCTCCTCAAAGTAGAGGCAAACTTAATGATGGAAATGGAGTAAAGCCCCTGGGACTTCCAGTTGCTGAAGTGGCATGACTCAAAATGAGAAGAAACAGTGACTATAACAACGAGTTCAAACATAAGATCACGTGCATGGCAGACTGTCTGGTAGTGTTTCTCTGTGTTGTACTTACAGTTGCTATGAGTTGGACCCAACTCAACAGCACCTAACAACAACAAAAACAACAACAAGCTAATCTTATATTTAGAAAAAAAAATCTATTATTCTCATGCTATATCTTTTTCTTTAGGTCTACATTCCCCAATCCTGTAGTTATAGAAGGGGAAAAGAAGCCTTTTCTTGGTCCTCCCTCCACCTGCCTCTCTAAGAGCCAGGAGCAGGAAGATGCCCTAGTAACTCCTAAAAAGAGATTTGAATTTCAAATCTGAAGACATATGTTGAAAGTAAGTTGAATTACCTAAGATAGGAAGATAATGGAGATGCTGTGTCTTGAATATTGGCAAAGGAAGCTCCCGAGTTCCTGAAAAATATTGACTTCCCTAAACTTGAATAAAATGATGGTTCTAGATGTCCTTGACAAAGCACAGTCCTTCTGAAGCGAGACATTCCTCACTGGGGCTGGCAGCATGACTAGTCATCAGGATTTGGGATTAAGCACTGAACCTTGGTAACTTCAGCAAAGTGCTTGGTGGCTTAAAAAATAGATAAATAAATAAGGAAATAGAGTAGGCAGAAACTATCCTCCCCTATGGATTATACAGTCATGTCAAAGATCCAGGACAGCAGTGACTATTGTGGATTGATAACCAAAGCCATATTAATCACAGAGCTTTACCGGATGTAGCAGACCCAGAGAAGCCATGGAAAGAGTGGATGTTGTGTTAATATTGGCAAGAAGCAGCCTGGAGCCAGATTTGATTTGATTTGATTTAAACAAGCATATACACGTGATATTATCTGTATCCCAAATCTCATATAATAAACAAAGGTGTTATTTTTGTAAGCCTTTAGGAAAAAATGGTTTTACTACTTTAAAATGTTAGAAAAGCTCTATTGTTGGACCTCACCACTTTCTCTAACCACACTATTTTATACCTACTGTAGGAAGAATTCAGCTGCAAGAATCCTTGGTTCTTATGGGTTCCACATCTGAGGGCAACACACTTATAAATCTGTCAAAATCTCCTGGCATGTTCTATGATGCACTTGCCAGGCCTCTTCACTGAGGGAGAGAGCAAAACCCAGAGAAATGGGAAGAGCAGAAGAGCAGCATCCACAAAGACACTGAGTACTGTACCATTACAGTAACTGATTTCCAGTAAAGGAAAGAATCGGTTTCTGCCATCCATCTCACCTCTTCACCGCTAAGGGTTTTTTTTCACTCTCACTCTTCTTAAAATAACAAAAATACACCAGATCACATCTGGAAATTATGACAAATCCTGGATTTTTACCCTCTGATTATTTCCACCTCAGGGGAGAACTACCATGAAAGTATTGTGTCTAGTGGCTGAAATGGAGGCCCTGTAGGATTTAAAATATTCCAAGGCAAATAAATAGCTTATGGCACAAGTCTAGAGATCAAACTCTCATTATCACTTTTCCCTGTAAGTTCAAAAAGAAATGTGGAACAGAGCCATTGAAGGAGAGCCAAAAGCCAATCTCATTTTGGTACAAGCAACGCCTGCTGCCTTTTTTCTGTGCAATTTGTCATGAAAGAGTGGCTTCTATTCCAGGGCATAGGGGAAGCAAGAAGTCAATTTCATCCACCTCCTTTGAAAAGAGTATCATGGGTGACCATGGGAATTTAAAAAATAACATTTTATACCAGGACAAATAATATTCAGCAACATAAAGTAGATAAGTACCACTATTTATGGTCTAGAATTAATGCCAACCCTCAGAAGCCTGAAAAGCATTTATTTTAGGTGGTGTATTAAGTGCCTCTCTGCATGACAAGAGCCAGGTGGGCACTGCATTTCTAGACTTGTCCACTAAGGTCATCTTCCTGACTACATCTTTTTTTTCAATGAATTGTCCCCATTTGTGATCCAACACCATAAGCAATGAATGGAGAGTAGACAGCTAGAAGTAAGGGGCTGGATTATTTGGGAAAAAATATATCAAGATAAATACTTATACACGTTTAAAAATGAAAGCCAAGGGGATAAAAGAGTAAAATGTAAAAAACAAACAAGACTCAGAGATAACATTTAGTGGATATTGTTAGAGGAAGACTTTTTAAGCATAAAAGCAGAAAGTGCAGAGGAAAATTTTAACAGAATTTTTCACATGAAAATTTAAATTTCCATATATCATAAAATATTGCAAATAAAATTAATAGGCAAATTGTAACATGAAAAAAATTTGCAATGTTTACAATAGACAAAAATAAGTATCATATATAATTAGCTCTTACAAGTCAATATGAAGAAACTCCAAGTGAAAAAGTAGACTGAAGACATAAATACTTAACTTTTAAAATGGAAATTATCAATAAGCATATAAGCAAAACTTTATCTCATCAAGACTCCAAGTGTTGAAATAATAACTCTTTTTTTGGTGGATCTTAGGGGTAGAACCTAGGGTCTCGCATATACTTTGCAAGGGCTTTATCACTGGGCTGTACTCCAACCCATTTTCTGTATTTATTTTGAGTCAGGGTCTCACTAAATTACATAGGCTGCTTTTGGCCTCCAACTTGCCATCCTCCTGGCTTTGCCTCCCAAGTCCCTGGGATTACTGGTGTGTGCCACAGTGCCTGGCTGTAAAGTTATTTGTAAATGACAAACTGCATATGGATGATGCTTTTGAAAAGCTTTTCATGAAAAATATAAGTGGTTAGGAATCTTTGTCAAATAAATTAGGCAATTCATAGTCTAGTGGAAGGCAAGTTGTGGGCTAGCAAAAAATGCTCTTCCCTGCCTGGTTGTGGGAAGCTCACATCCTCTACCTTTGTACATTCAACCAAGCCAGCCAGAAACTCCAGCACCACTACCATGCTAATAAGGACATACTTCCTTTTCCTCTACCTCAGGGGGGAATCACTGTCTGAGGCTACATTATATAGTAAGAGTCTGACCCCATCATAGCTGGTCCTTTAAGAAGTATACAATGACATGACCCATCTGTAGCCTGTCTCCTGTGCCTGTGCAATATAAATCTGTGTCCACTAAGCTTGGCATGCCCAGCAATGAAGATCTGCAGTGATGGATATCACAGGTCTCCACATTCTATGACTTGGTGATTTCACTCCAGAAAGATGATCGAATGAAATACATGGCAAACCAAGAAATCTGTCTGTAGACACTTTTGGAAGCACTTTCTACTACTGAAAAAAACTGGAAGTAATCTAAGTTTTCCATAGTTGAGAGGAAAATAAATTACGGAAAACTCAACAGTGAAACACTATATAACTAATAATACTATTTTAAGGAGTTTTTAATAATATGTGAAAGTACTCAAGACATATAAGGTGAAAAAAGTTGAAATAAAATTCTTTCTATCATTTGATCCAAATTTTTAAAAAGTCAGTCCAGAATATAACAAAATGTTAACATTGGTTATCTTTGTTATAAAAAATTAATGTTGCTTGTTTAATTATAAAATTATAATTTAAAAACATATTTCATAACCATGATACTAGAGCATGATTATTAAAATGGAAACCACTATGAGAATATAAAGCAACAAGTAACATCCTCTCACCCCAAGACTTTCCCTAGGCAGATGTATGTTTATCATATTTCAGGAAAATAATCACATTAGAGTCACATTAAAGAACATAGTTAGAGTGCTAAAACTTGATTTTTATCACCCAAAAAGATATCATGAGCTGGGTACCATGTTGCATATCTATTACCCCTCCATCTCAGGGGCTGAGGCAGGAAGATCACAGGTTCATTGCCAGAGACAGACTTCACATCTTAGCAAGAAAAGACCCTGTCTCAAAATAAAAAACTTAAAAAAAATGGGTTGGGGTGCAGCTCAGAGGTAGACAGCTTTCCTTGTATGAGGCCTTGAGTTCAACTCCCAATTCTAAAAATAAATATGTCATAGATATTACCCATGTGTGTGCATGATAGGTATGGTTTTGTTTTATTTTGTTTTTGGTAATTTTTGTTTTGTCTTGTTTTATTTTGTTTTGCCTTTTCTGGGTTTGTTTGTTTGTTTGTTTTTAGCTTTGGTTTTGGTTTTGTTTTCTTTTAAGACAAGGTCCCGTTAAGTTGCACAGACTGCCTATAGCCTCAAACTTATGATCCTCTTGCCACTGCCTTCTGATTTGCTATGATTACAGGTATACACCATGCCACCAGGCTTTGTTGGCTATTTTTTAACAGCAAGCTAAATTTCTTTATTTAATAATTTATTGAAATTTCTTTAGTCTTTATAATTTTATTTTTTCCAAAATGTTCAATAGTTCTACAGTTAGAACATACGATTTTTAGGATCATAAAAACTTACACACATTTTTAAAGAACAGTCCCTTTTATAGTAAGGAGAAAAGAGAAGGTAATTCCTTGCAAGTATTCCTCTCACAGGGACTGGAGTTTAGCTCAGTTGGCAGATTGCTGCTCTTCATGCTCTGAGGCCATGGGTTTAATCCCCAGCACCGCAAAAACAAAATGAGAGAAACACCTGGCACTGCACTCTCAAAATATTTGAGAACAATCAGCCACTGAAAACCCTATGAATAGCAGAGAAGCACTGACAGTCCCAAGCATGGCACAGTGTGGAGGAGTATTTTGTTCTGTCGTACATAGGGTTGCTATGAGTCAGACCCGATTTAATGACACATAACATCCCCTCATTGTGTGAGAAAGCCATCTACTGGAGAAGGATTATAACAGACAAGGACTGAGGTCCTGCTGAAGGTAGACACCGTGGCAGGCACTGGGGAGGCAGGACAATCAATCGCTGTCCACTTGCTCAGTGTCTCATCTTGTTTGCCATAATCTTAATGCCTAGTTTTTGATAGATAGCAAAAGTGAACTGAGCTGTAGCTACTGAAATGGAACAGGGTGCTCCTCCTCAGAAGTGAGCATGTTAAAGGGGGAAAGGGGGCTTTTGAATTCTCTTATGTGATGACTTTCAGTTATTGCCCAGTAGAAATATAAGAAATGTTCTTCCTTGCCCCTTAGCTGTTTATTCTTTGAGGGCAGGGGAGGCAAATACATGGGCAAGACTGCTCGTAAAATAAATTGCTCTCATCCCTGGCAATAGACAGACTTGGATTCAAATCCAAGCTCTAGTAAGTCAGTTTGGCTTCGCAACCAGGGATCTGTAAAAGGAAAATGACAAAATCTACCCCATAGAGGTGGTAAGGGATTAATGGCATGACAGGTGATATATAATATGTGACCCCACTCAGAGCGCCATCTCTTCCCTGGCTGCTTTCCCACTCCATCACCATATCAGGGAAGAAAAATTGCTTTATCTGGACCTGAGTGACCGCTCTGGTCATCACTGAAGGGCCATGTTCTGGAGGGTCTGAGACTGAGTCAAGGTTCGCATGACTGAACTCTTCAGGTATGGGAGGAAGTGAGTAGTGACTTGCCCTCCAGAAACCCAGGTATTTTCGGAAGTCTAAGCTCATTTTAAAATTGACCCAAACAAAAGCAAGAAATAGTTTGTATAACCAGATACTTTCCAATGCAATGGCAAGATGCAGGATTATCTGAGACACTGGTTTATGGATATAGCCTTTCCTAGTATGCCAGGCATGATTCTCAAATCCATACCTGATTCTGAAAAACAAAACAAAACAAAATAGAAGAGCAAAAGAAAGTACTGAGTTAGAGATGAACCTAAATAGGAGTGGAGAAAGTGACTTTGGTATAGCTTTTGTGGGCCAGTGGTGTCAACCACAAAGCAAAGCAGTTCAGCATTTTATTGGCTCTTGTGATTGTTAAAGGGTATGACCTAACTGTCAGGAGAGGAAGTAAGTCTCCGCACTGAAAGTAAGGTTGTCTCACTAGTTACAAATGGACCCTAACCAAAGATTTAAGAGAAGTTCATTAAAAGAGTGAGGTAGAGCAAAGGATTCTCAGTAATTCTAGTCAAATTCACTTTATGGAGGAAGGTGTACACACCAAAGTCTGGTCAGGTGAACCACTTTGCAACTAGAACTCCAACCAACTCAATCAAGAATGGTCTTACCTAGTTAATATGTGTGCTTTACCTAGGATCAGGGGTTTCAATATTAATCACCACCTATGTAAAGTTCTGATGTCCCTGGGACATTTCAAAATATAGTTACTAATTTAGAAAAGTGTCTCCTCTTTAATGAAGTTAAGCTTGTTTGCTCTGACTGAAGTAGTCTGGCCCTGCTCAGAGGTCCAATGGCTCTTTATCTCTATACATCTGAGAATCATCATGTGTTAGCCTGCACACAAGTACTGCACGTTTGTTTATATAACTCTTACTAGAGCATAGGCAGGCTGGGATTTAGCTCAGTGGGTAGAGCGCTGCGCTGCAGTCTCTGAGGCCCCGAGTTCAATTCCCAGCACCGCAAAAATGGGAGAAGGGCCTGGCAATCCACTCCCAAGGCAAACCCTAAACAGTCAGCCATTGAAAACCCTATGAGGGTCGCTATGAGTCAGATACCGACTCAAGGGCACCTAACAACAACAACAAGAGCATAGGCGGGGCTGGGGTTTAACTCAGTTGGTAGAGTGCCTCACTACACTCTCTGAGGACACGAGTTCCAACCATAGAACCACAAACACTGGAGAAAGATGTGGCAATCCACTCCCAAAGCAATCCTGAAGCAATTGGCCATTGAAAACCCTTTGAGGCTCACTATGAGTCGGAAGTGGGCTGGGATTTAACTCAGTTGGTAGAGCACTGCTCTGTAGTCTCTGAGGTCCCAGGTTCGATTCCTAGCACTGCAAAAGTGGGAGAAGAACATGGCAACCCACTTCTAAGGAAATCCCAAAATAGTCAGCCATGGAAATGGTTGTTATCAGTCAGACCTGACTCAATGGCACCTAACAACAACAAAAGAGCATAGGCTCTTTGAAAGTAAAGCCAGGTCTATTGTCTTCAGGTCTTCCAATGGATTTAGCTAGTGCATAACAGGTGTCTGGTAAATGTCTATAAGTATACAGTAATAAACACACACACACACACACGCACGCACACACCACTCTAGACAAATAACATACATACTTGTCTTACTCACTCTAACCCAGAGTTTCCTTTACCAACTCATATGGCTAAGTGGCCAAGTGTTAAGTGAAACTGGCCTGAGATGGGGTATCTATGACTCACTTGGTGAGGGTGTGCTCTTTTGAAAAAGGAAGTTGCTATGTTGTTGTTAGGTGCCATCGAATGGCTGACTGTTTTGGGATTGCTATGGGAGTGGATTGCCACATCCTTCTCCCATTTTTGTGGTGCTGGGAATCAAACCCAGGACCTCAGAGACTGCAGAGCGGTGCTCTACCAACTGAGCTAAATCCCAACCCACTTCCCACTCATAGAGTATGTCAAAGGGTTTTCAATGGCCAATTACTTCAGGATTGCTTTGGGAGTGGATTGCCATATCCTTCTCCCATGGTTGCAGTGCTGGACCTCAGAGACTGTAGAGTGGCGCTCTACCAGCTGAGCTAAATCCCAGCCAACAATTGCTATGCAGAAATCGGTTTACAGATTTGCCAGATCCTCCATTTTTCAGAGGCTAGAAATCCTGACCTATAAGAAATCTTTTAGTTTGAAAATGTCAGCACGTACTTAACACATTTTTACATAAATAGAGCAGGACAAATGGAAGCTAAACAGACCACAGCTGCCAGCTCACACTCTCTGTAGGAGGTATCCATATCTGGAAGCCCTTCTCCCAGGGGTTTTCTCCTAATCTCTCCCTTCCAGGGGTAAGCAATTCTCTGGAGCCTATAAACCTCTATCCTTGGCTTCAGTTTTTCCATCCTCTTCTCCCATTGGGAGAGTTGTGTCTAAGATCAATTTTATTGCTGTTTGACTCTCTTCCTCTGGTTTTCTTAATTCTTATAATGACAAACACAGTTTTTATCCTAAAACCTGAGCGTATGGCTCTTACCTATTATCTGTCTTCTTGTGTTTTTGCAAAGTATAATCCAGAACACTGAAAATGGTTTTATCTAATAGTCTTGGAAATGTATTGATCTCAGCTACACTGCCTTGCTTTCATTTGACTTTAACTTTTGCCTTTTTTTTTTTAAATCAATCGATTACCTTCTATATTTTAAGCCTGGACTTTCTTTATGGCCATGTTTTCCCTTGGAGATAGGTTTTAAGTTTCATATTTCTCCAGGGAATTTTGACTTCATCACTACAAACACTGGCTCCTTCTTCCTGGTAGAATCCTTCATTCCTATTGGGAATCTTCAACAGTGGCCATGCTAGCTAACAAGGGACAAGATTCAATATAATGGAAACCTGCTCACCATTTTAATCCATATTTTATGACACCAAGGACCTAAAGATGGCACTGATCTATCCTCATCCCAAGATGGCACTGACTTTCTGGTCTTTTCTGTGAACATACTAGGAGTTGCTCTTAATTTTATTTCCTTAGCTATTAGAGAAAAAGACTTTCTGGACAAAATGTAATACACAGATACTTTTATATAATCAGTTTTCCAGCATGAGCTCATGCAATTCAGCTTTGTAAAACCTTCCACCTGACCCCAAAAACTATGTAACTGACATGACTGGGCCTATTGAAAATATAAACACTTATGCTCACCTCTAGACTGCTCCTACGCAGTTGAAAAAGTCTTTCACACTTCAATATTTCAAATCTTTCACATCCTACTGTAAGTGGATGTAAACTCAGCTTAAAAATTCCATTTTTCCCCACCTGGGAAAGGTAGATCTCTTCAAATGATTAGGCCTGAAACTCAAGGGGATATTAAATAAAATACTTACATTCTTTAAACTATAAAGAATTAGACATGACTGAAATAAAGATAGACCAAATTTTAGTGCGAGGAAAAGGACATGACAACCCATTCCCAAAAACAATCCCAAAAAACAATCAACCATTGAAAATCCTCTGAGGATTGCTATGAGTCATACCTGACTCATAGACCTAACAACAATAATTTCAGTGCATTTTATAGGCATACAATAATAATAAACAATCATCAAAATACCAAAATACCATCAAAAGACACTTTATAATTTGAATCTGAAATGTCCCCCAAAGGTCATATTTGAATGCTAGGTCCCCCAGTGGGCCCCTCAGCACTATTTTGGGAGGCTGTGAAACTTTGAGAGGTGGATCCCAGCTTGTGGAAGTAGGTCACTGGGGGTGGGTCTTGAAGGTTATCCAGCTTGCAGTTCTGGTAGGCTCTCTACTTCTTGCTGCCATGGTGTGAAGAAGGTCCTCTCCCACAGGCTCTGCTGCCTGCTCTACTGCCATGCCTGGCCTGCCTGTATGGGCTAAAACCTGCTGAATTCTGAACTAAAAATAAATCCTTCCTCTTTAAGTTCTTCTCTCAGGTATTTTGTCATAGCAATGAGAAAGACTAACAGAAAATGACACCATCTTAGCTCATTTTCTGTCACTACAATACCCTGAAATGGGTAATCTATAAAGAACAGAGGTTTATTTTACTCATAGTTGTAGAAGCTACAAAGTCCAAGAGCTTGGCACCAAGATCTGGCAAGGGGCCTCTTGCTGCATTGTAACCTGAGGAGAGCATCACATGGTGATATAGAACAAGCTGCTAGCTCTTGCTCTTCTTATAAAGCCACTAATGTCATCATGGGAGTCTCACCCTCAAGATCTCATGTAATCCTTATTACCTTCCAAAGGCCCCACTTTCCAATATTATTATCATGTGAGTTGGGAGGATTAAGTCTTCAATACATGAATTTTTGGAAGAAACATTCAAACTATAGTAGATACATAAAAGTAGCCTGTGCAAATATAAATATCGTAATTGAGAACAATCTTCCTAGGATACCTAGAGAACAGGCAAAGTGAACTAAAATGGGCTATATATTTATTCCATCATTAGTCTGGACTCAGTTCAATCACTGAGGGCACTGTTATATTAAAGGCACTGGTGGAGGTTGAGGGAACAGTTGTTGTTGTTAGGTGCCGTCAAATCGGTATCTGACTCATAGTGACCCTATGTACAATAGAGAAAACAGTATTGTTAGTGCTTCTCTGCTATCCATAGGGTTTTAAATGGCTGACTGTGTTTTGGGAGTGAGTTGCCAGGTCCTTCTCCCAAGCCTACAGCACCTGGTGTTCCCAAATGGTCTCTCATTCAAGTACTAACCAGGTCTGACTCTGCTTAGCTTCCGAGATCTGATGGGATCGGATGCCACAGTGGTACAGCTATAGGCTGAGGGAATAAGGAGATGAAAATTGGAGAGAAAAAATTAGACCCTAGACCTCTAAGAGAATTTGAAACTTTATGAAGACTACCTGCTAGTCTTTGAACTTGAACTGAAGCCTGAGTTGGGTAAAGAGAATTGTGGTTTTGTATAAATTTGGGCATGGTCACACATGCCTATAATCTCAATGACTCAGGAGGCAGGAGGATTGCAAGTCTGAGGCCAGAGACAGACTGCATAACTTAGAAAGACCCTATCTCAAGACTAAAATTTTAAAATGAAGCTTGGGGTGCAGCTCTGTGGTAGAGCAGTGGCAAAGTATGTACAAGGCTTTGAGTTCAGCCCTCAGTGTTATAAATAAATAAATAAATAAATAAATAAATAAATAAATAAATACTTCTACTCAGTGGTTATATATTTTTAAAAGAGCTCTCATGGTCACATAAAAAGAAAATTTAAATTCAATCTTTATAACCCTAGTCTTCAAATACTGAAGTCTTTAGGAGTCTCAAAATTATAAGCTATTAAAATACTTTATTTGCCCAATTTCATTCTGATCATATATAGTCTGAACTATGGTTTCAAACTACAATTGCTTATTTTTGCTTATTATCAACTCCAAATCTAGTGTATTGGCTCAAAGAATCCCTTCCTTTGACAAGCTAGACCTTCACAGAGTATGTGTCTAAGTCCAGCTGATTATGTCACCCTATTTTATGTTGAGAGCCAGGTAACCATTTCATTTCCCCAGCCATAATAGAAATGATCTCACTTACATTTACTGACCACCAGGATTGCTTTTTATTTATTTTTGAACTTTTCTATCATTCTATTCTTTGCTATGAGAAAGTAACATGCCTTTAAAATAACAAACATTATCTACATATGAAAATATTTAAGCATCAAAGCTATGTTTATTTTAAAGCAATGTGAACCTGCCTCATATTTAACAGCAGCCTTAATCTTAAAGTCATGTTAGTTCTATCTTTTGGCTTATAGATTCTATGTTTGGTGTTCAAGGTTACCCTCCTATTTCATTAGATATAAGCCACTATCAATACTAGCAAGTGCCGCTATGAAATATTACATAATGCTTGATCTTAAAAGTCAAGAACCTATGAGTTAACTAGATAGTCTAATCTAACTTCAA